>PVJD01009677.1:41720-60401 GCA_004026545.1 Mormoops blainvillei
TTCTGGCCGGGCCCCTGGACACGCACGGGAGCCTTCCCAGGAGGTGCTGCAGGTCCGGGGACCTGCTTTGAGAGCCGCTGTTCCAGGCGAGCGCCGCCCCCCCCCCCCGAGGAGCCAGCTCTCCCCGCAGGACCGGCCCTGCCCCACCCTGCCTGCCTGATTAGATTTCCACAAACAATCTGAGTTCCCAGACCCCAAGATAACCTACCAAATCACATCAAATAGCACATAAAACCTAAAATAACACTAACATATAGTAAAAGCCAGGAATGCACAGAATAAACTGAGATAGGGCGCAGACGCTCCCAGACCCAGTTCAAAGCTGCGGCCCGATGCTGAGATGCTGAGCGTGGTTCCCAGGGAAGGAGCTGGTGCGGGGAAGCGGGGCCGCTCTCGCTGCGGGGCACCGCTGCCTCCGTAACGAAGCTGCAGAGCAGATGCTGAGCCCTATTTTAAAATGTATTTATTTGAGAGAGAGAGGACAGGAGGGAGAAAGAGAGGGAGAGAAACACCAGTGTGAGAGAGAAACATCGATCAGTTGCCTCTCATTTCTCCCCAGCCAGGGACCTGAACCCACAACCCGGGCATGCGCCCTGACTGGGAATCGAACCGGCGGCCTTTCACTTTGCAGGGCGGGATGACGACCAACCGACCGAGCCACACCGGTCAGGGCTGGGCCCTATTTTTGCTTTTCATCTTTTTATGTAGAAGTGAAAACCCTCCTCGGGTTTGTTTTGGTTCGCAAAAACGGGTGCTAATGTGGGCCTTCCGTAGACGCGAAGCGGCGGGCACCTGTCTCTCTCCACGACCGACGGACTGCGATTCAGCCATGAAAACGAATGAGGCGCTGACACAGGCCTCCACGGGGGGCAGCCTCCACAACTGAAGCCGCCCGAAGGAAGACGCACCCGGTCACGTGTGGTGCAGGCCCATTTACACAAAACGTCCAGATTAGGTAAACGCACCCAGACAGCAGCAGGCCAGTGGTGGCCGGGGCTGCGGGAAGGGCGGGTGGGCAGTGGCGGGAAGGTGCTGGGTTTCCCTTCAGGGAGATGAAAAGGTTCTGGAACTAGACAGTGGTGATGATTTAGACCCTGCAAAAGTACTAACTGCCACTAAATTTACACTTTCGAATGTCCCCAGGCAGCCCTCACCTCTCTGCAGAGGCCTGGCACCTGAAAGGAAATGAGGTGAGAAGACCTGAGGCAGGGCCGGGGAAGGTGTTTTTTAGAAACCGCGGTTGCTCTTAATGATGGGAGAGGTGTCGATCCGGACACATCAAACGCACAGAGCTGATGGGGGCAAACGCACAGCTAGCCAACGAGCTGGCCTCGCTGCGGCCCCCACCTGCCCGGCTGCTTCCTCATAAACCCGGTTCACGAGGTGTTGGCTCCTCGGCCCTGACAAGCGAGGAAGCCTCAGGAAATTCTGGAGATGTTCGCCCGGGTTGTAAACAAGGCCACGGCTTTTCAGACGCCGGCTCCTTCTCCCCATGCTCCTGAGCCCCTGTTGGCATTATGGAGACCACATGGACGAGCTACGGAAGGCCTTCCCAGGGCCCCAGGGACCCCCGGCCAGGGAAACAGGCCGCTCGCACTGTGCGGGGCCCAGTGCGCCTTCACCTCACTCCTCTCTCCTGGCTGAGTCTACGCCCACCCCCTGGCCAGCATTTGGGGATGAGGAAACCGAGGCTCAGTGGGGACGTGGCAATCACCTGGGGGGAGACAGGGCTGGGGTTCACCTTCAGATGTGTCTACTGTCAGGCAGGAGCCTCCTGGGGCCACGCAGGGGCTCGCTGGGGGCCCGAAGCAGGGGCCTCTCTGCAGGCACCTGACCGCAGCCCAGCCTCCGCACTGACTGCGGCGGGAAGGTCCCGGCACGGCCTGGAGCTGGGAGTCGCCCTCCTCTGACTCCGGAGAGAAGTGCCTGTGCCTTGTTCCCCGAGAGAGCATCCGAGAGCCCGGCAACAGAAAACCCGGTCAGGTCTATTAGGAGGCAGAGACGGAGGAGAGAGACTGGTGTCCCAGAGGCCAGAGCCAAGCTCACCCACATGCACCTCCCAGGGCACTGAGGAGGAGACGGGGACCCAGGGTCCGAGCGCCCCCATCGGCTGATGTCTCAGCCTGGGTGGCATATTTATTGCACCGGCCTGCCCTACTTCATAATCAGCCTGACATTTCTGAGGAGATGGGACTCTGTGTGTCCTGACCTCCTGTGTCAAGGCAGCAGAAAGCACGGCACACGGAATTCACACGTTCCCGGCTGCAGTGACGGGGCCGGAAAAACAAGAGCTCGCACGACAGGCTGCACAACGCTGCACGCGCGTCCAACCAGGGCTGCGTGTGCGTGGCTGTGTTTTTCAATATTATTATTAAAAAGGCAATATACTCTCCTGGGAAATTTTAGGAATAAGACCCACCCACCAACCTAGAACAGCTATTTCCATTTTGGGGCATTAGCTTCCAGCCTGTTGACATGAGGGGGGCGTGGGCATGTGTGCAGGGATGGTGTTTGGTAAGGAGGGGGTCCGTTTTCCTCCCTGAACTTCCTGCCCCCACAGTCACTGAGACCTAGGGCACCCACGCCCCTGGCATCATCATCAGAAGGGAGGGGTCCCCCAACCACCCACTCAGTACCGTCAGGAGGCTCTGAGAGGTAACTGTGGGCTCCAGGGGCTGGGGAGGGGGTGGCGGCGAGGGCTCAGTTCCTAGGCAGGGAGAGACCCAGAAGGCGGTGAGACCACCCTCCATGTGTCTGTGAGTGAGATGGTCTTTCGAGAGTGTTTAATGGCTGCGTAGTCTGCCCTATGGTTTTTTCAGCCTTTCCCCCTTCCCATCAGACACTCAAGTGGCTTCCGATACTTTACTACGAGACGAGTGCGCTCAATGTCCACGGACAGACCTGGGTCTTAGCTCTGACCCTCATCTCTGCTCAGGGTCTCCTGCTGTCCCCTCCCGCCACATCCTAACTCCCCTCACCCTCTCTGGGACTGCCAGCCTTCCCCCCTCTTCCCTTTCATCCTTCTGAGTGCAGAGCCTGTCCGGGAGCCTTCGATGGCTCCCTACGGACAGCTTCCCGGACAAGAGTCACGCTCCTTAGCCTGGTGATCAAGCCCCCACTCCCTGGGCCCGACTTGCCCCCTCTCTGCTTCCCCTCTTCCTGCGCGCCCTCCAAATGTCACGTCCTGTTCAAACTGCACCACGCACAGCTCCTGAAGACACTGTGTTCCTTCCAGCCTCTACGCATCTGCACGCGCAGACCCCTCACCGGGGGCACCCTGCCTGAGCCTGCCCGCCGCACGCCCTGGTGCTCACACTGAGCCCTGGCGGGCGCCCCACTCTGCCGCCTGCCCACGAGGGTTCTGGGAGGGGCTGGGGACATGAGCTGTGTCTCTGTGCATTGTGGACACAGTCCCATCATGCTGATTTTCTCCCGGACCACGGACTCCTGGAGGCCCACGACTGTTTACCTTTTATCCCCAACACAAACACAAAGCTCAGGCCGGGTGCCACACTCAGCAAACACACTATGAGTGAATGAATGAATGAATGAATGAATGAACGAACAGTGTGGGACCACCCAGCTTCCCAGCACCCCAGCTGAGTGTCTCCTCTCCTCTCTCTCTGCTTTCAAACCCAGGGGAGGAGGGGGTTTGGGGAGGCCCTGGTGGCCTTCCAGGGAACAGTGGGCTGTAAGCAGTCTGCCCATGGGGCCTCCCCAGCCTTTACAGCGGGGACAGCATTGACAAGAATTGACTGATTAAGAATAGAAAACAGGCTTCTGGCCAAGATGGAGGCACAGGTAGGTCCCACATGTGCGTGAGGATAAACTGGGAGGAACAACAGGGGAGCAAGACAGACCGTGCAACCCAGGGTTCTGGCGCAGGAAAAGAAAGCCTCAGAACCTCTGACTGTAAAAACGTGGGGGTTGCGGCGGTGGGAGGAACTGCCAGCCTCACAGGAGAGTTCGTTGGAGAGACCTTGAACGTACACAAACCCTACCACCTGGGAACCGGCACCGGAAGGGTCCAATTTGCTAGTGGGAAGTGGGGGAAGAGACTGAAAGCGGGGAGAGCTGAGCAAGCGGCATCGTTCCCTCCCAGACCCCTCCCCCACAGACAGCACCACAGTGAAATGGCATGAGTTGCCCCGTCCCCGGCCAATACCTAAGGCTCTGCCCCTTAGCGTGTGCTGAGACAAAGAAATACGGCCCAAAGGAAAGGACAGATCAAAACTCCAAAGAAAGAACTAAGCGATGAGGAGATAGCCAACCTATCAGAGGCAGAGTTCAAAACACTGGTAATCTGGATGCTCATAGACATGATTGAGCATCGTCACAACATAGAGGGAAAATGTGAAGGCTATGCGAAGTGAAATAAAGAAAAATACACAGGGAACCAACAGTGAAGGGAAGGAAACCAGGACGCAAATCCACGATTTGGAGCAGAAGGAAGAAATACACAACGGACCAGAACAGAATGAAGAAACTAGAATTTAAAAAATGAGGGGCAGTCGAGGAACCTCTGGGACGACTTTAAATGTCCCAATATCTGAATCATAGGGGTGCCAGAAGGAGGAGAGGAAGAGCAAGAAATTGAAAACTTACTTGAACAAATAAAGAGGGAGGACTTCCTCAATCTGGCAAAGGAAACTGACTTCCAGGAAGTCCAGGAAGCTCAGAGTCCCAAAGAAGTTGGACCCAAGGAGGTGCACACCAAGGCCCATCATCGTTACATTACCCAGGATTAAAGGTGAGAGAACCTTAAAAGCAGCAAGAGGGAAGGAGAGAGTTACCTACCAAGGAGTTCCCATAAGATTCTCAGCTGATTTTTCAAAAGAAGCCTTACAGGCAAGAAGGGGCTGGAAAGAAGTATTCGAAGTCATGAAAAGCAAGTTCCAAGATTACTCTATACAGCAAAATTATCATTTAGAAGGGAAGGGCAGGTAAAGTGCTTCCCAGATAAAGTAAAGTTAAAGGAGTTCATCATCACCAAGCCCTTATTATATGAAATGTTGAAAGGACCTGTCTAAGGAAAAGAAGATCAAAACTATGAACAGTAAAAAGACAACAAACTCACAACTATCAACAACTAAACCTGAAAAAACAAAAACAAAAACAAACTAAGCAAACAACTAGAACAGGAAGAGAATCACAGAAATGGAGATCACAGGGCGGGTTATCAGTGGGGAGAGGAGGGGGCAGAAAGAGAGAAAAGGTACAGGGAATAAGAAGCCTAAATGGTGGGTACAAAACAGACAGGGGGAGGTGAAGAACAGTATAGGAAAGGGAGAAGCCCAAGAACTTATATGTACGACCCGTGGACGTGAACTAAGGGGGGCCATAATGGTGGCATGGGAGGTGCAGGGCGGAGGGGGATAAAGGGGAGAAACGAAATGGGACAACTGTAATAACATAATTAATAAAATAACGTGAATAAAAAAGAACAGAAAACAGTAAGTGGGAACAGCGCACAGGGCCTCCCCATGACCTCGCGCGCCCACACCCTCGCCTGCGGGCACCTTCCCCCGTGCCCGTCTCCCGGGGCTTGCTGTCCCTGCGAGGCTCGCCTGCGGGAGTCTGCATGCCGCAGCTGGCTCCCTGGCTCCCTGTCTAGGCTCACATGCTCCCTGGCCTGAAACATGTTTGACAGATGATTATTCGGAGGCCCTGAAATGGAGCCTCCTGCCAACGAGCAGGTCTGGTTAAAAGTGCAAGGAGTGTTTCTTGTGCCAGTTTGAAATCCGATGGGAGGCTCAGCTCTCAGCTCTGCTGGGGAAGGCAGGGGCCGGGTGGCATGGGGGTGCACTGCATTTCATCTTCTTCTTCTTCTTGGAGGGTGACGAAAGGCAAGAGGTGCCCTGTTGGCAGCAGGTGTCCCCTGGGGCCCAGAGGGGATGGGCTCAGGACACATGACCTGCCCTTACTGAATGTAAACATGCTGGCAGCAGGAAGCCTTCATCTGCTCTTTCCAAGTCCTGAGAAGCGCCAGGGGACCGTGGCTGCTGACAGCTGCTCGAGGAGGGGGCTCTGGGACGCAGCATCCGCAGAGCCTGCAGGTGGCCACTGCCTTCTCTCCTGTCTCCCCGTCATTTGTGGGAGGCTCCTGCATCTTTCCAGGTAGCTGCTGAGAGGGACCTTCTGACTTAGCCAGCGACCCACCAGATGGTGGTCTCCCTGCCTCCGGCAGAGACCAGCCATCCCAGCCTCCATCACTGGGGTCTGGTCCCGTTGCTCCTTTGCCCTGAAACATACAGTGGCTCCCTATGGCTTCGGCCATGCTTCCTGCAGAGCGCAAAGGCTGCTGGGTGTTTTAAGGGAAGCCCTGTGTGGATCAGTTGGAAAGGGTGTTCACTGCGGGACTTGTCAGGGTCTTTTCTATGCTAACATTCCTTGCAAGTGAGGATTTGCAGGGTCAGGTGTATGAGATTTCACAAACTTGTGTGAATGTAGAATCCTACATCCGACAGCCTCTCGTAAGTCAGGAGTTCCAGGGACAGAGATTTGGGAATCAGTGACTAACGGCTAAAATTCAAATCACTCATGAGGCACTCAAGGCCTGCTACCGGGGCCTCACCTCACTTCCCTACACTCCCACTGCCTTGGCGCTCACTTTTCTTTTCCTTTGTCTTTAATTTTTATTAAATTAATTGGGGTGACACTAGTTAATAAAATTACATAGGTTTCAGGTGTACGATCCCACGACACGTCATCTGTGAGCTGTCCTGTGCGTTGACCACCCCACGTCAAGTCCCAGTGCTTGTGCTTTGAAGTTTCTGCTGCCTGGAAGCCCCTCCCTCTTCCTCCAACCAGCTGGGTCCCACTCTCCTCCCAACAGAGCTCTAGGCCACCTCCTCCAGGAAGCCTGCCCTGCTTCAGCATGGGATTTTGCCACACTCTCCCACAGTGTGACAGCTACACAAAGAACACAAAGCAACACCTGCATTTAGTCTCAGTAATTCTTCAGTTTGCTTCTAAAGGGTAAGCTCTACAGAAACATCAGCCTTCACTCAGATGGTCGCACAGGCTCCTAGGAGCGCTGCCCACGGGGGAGGAGGTACAGATTCTCATCCGTCCCCGCAGAGGGGACCTACCGGCACTGCTTCAGTTCCTTGTCTCTGCTCTGTTCCACTTGGATTGGCCCCTCCCACCAGGTGTAGCTGGATTTACATCAGTTAAATGTAGAACATGATTCTCTCGCAAACGGAAGCGCCTTCCCCTCTTGTCTGTGGGTTCCTCCAGAGATTTATTCATCGCTCAGTGACAGGTGAGACGCAAGAGCCTGCACATCACATGGCTTCTCCCTGAGGCCCTGGTGAGCCCCAGGCAGGCGTGAAGAAACAAGGCTGGCCACGCCCCTGAGTTTGGGAATGGGCACTCATGGGCGGCGTGGGCAGGGCCGGGTGTGCCTCTCCTGACCCTTTCTGAAGTGGGGCTGGGCTGCCCTGCCAGGACCTGTTAAGCTCTCCATTGAGGCTGATCCCAGAGGCGCCCAGAGAGGGCCTCTCAGCTGCTCGAGCCCTCAGGGACCGCGCGTCCTGCCAACCGCTGTGCTCTCGAGCGGATTTGTGGGATCCAGGCCGCATCTGCCGAGGCTTTGAGAACTTTGAAGTACAAGTTCAGTTCTTCCTGTCGGTGGGACTGGAGGGCAGGAAGGCTGATCTCGGGCTCTGGGTACTCGGGCTCTGGGCCCCACATTCTCACTTTAGCCTTTACTTTGTGACCAGGGGAACTGTATCATTTACCCTCCCAACCAAGATATTTTAAGAGAGGAAGGGGCTGATGAATAATCATGTGGGAAGACCAGGCATAGATTAGGACTGTCCCAAACTGTAAGGCATGGGGTCGCTTTGGCTATGAGCAGCTGGAGGAGGGCAGCAAGGTACAGGGAGGCACGTGGCTCTACAGCAGGTCGCCTGGGCGTGTGCTCCGGGCGCACCTCCTTCCCAGGCACAAAGGTGGGGCCTTGTCGAGGAAGAGGTGACAATATCCATTCTAATCAATTGTCCTCCAGCGTAGACCTCCACCCTGTCCCCACCTCAAAGTGCACAGGGCACTGTGGGGGTGGAGACAGCTCAACAGGGGGCCGGGCAAGGCCTCCCAGTGCTATGTGTGCCCTGGGCTACTGCAGGCTGTGTCATGGCGGCTGTCCCTTACTTAGTGAGGTCCTTAGCACCTGTCTGTTCTCACAAAGGAGCCAGGACAACCATGTGGCCTGAAGATTCATATCTTTGGAGAAAAAAAGAAATAAGTTTGAACTAGTGTTTTTCCCCTGCCTCACACCACATGCAAAAAATTAACTCAAAATGGATCAAAGCCCTACCCAGATAAAACTATAAACATCTTGGAAGAAAACATAGCTGTAAACCTTTGTGGCCTTGGATTAGGCAATGTTAGATAGGACACCCAAAGCACAAGCAATCAAAGAAAAAATGGATGAATCAGACTTTATCAAAGATTAAAAAAAGCTTTTGTGCTTTATAAGACACCAGCATGAAGTGAAAAGGCAACCCACAGGATGGCAGGAAATATTTGCAAATCATATAGCTGGTAAGAGGCTTATATGCAGAATATATAAAGAACTTAATAACTCAACAATAAAAGCACAAATAGGTCAATTAAAAAATAGGTAGAGGATTCGAGGCAGGCACGTCTTCGAAGAAGATAAACAAATGGCTAATAAGCACATGACAAAATGTTCCACCTCATTAGCCATCAGAGAAACGCAAATCGAAGGTCAAAATCAGGTACCACGTCACACCCACTAAGATGCGAGAGTCAAAAAGACAGACAAGAACAAATGTTGGTAAGATGTGGAGAAACTGGGACCCTCTCATATGGCTGTGGAAACGTGAAATGCTGTGGCAGCTTCAGAGAACAACCCGGCAGCTCCGTACGGTCAGACAGGGGCGGGCACAGCCGGCCGCGTGGCCGACGCTCTGACGGACACAGCAGCTCTGGCTGCCTTTCCCGAAGTGGGCGGGGAGAAGCCAAATCACCCTGCTCAGGACCTCTGTCCCTGTCCCCAGGCATCGGACGCCACGTCCCCCTTCTCTCCCACCTGTCCCTGGAACCAGATCACTCATTCGATGAGAGGACGACTGCCAACATGGGGCCTTGGGCAGGACTAAGGAACTGTTGTCCCCACACAGAGTGAGAGTCTGCATGGGATTGGTGATGAAGGTCGTGACCTTGGTCACATGGTTTCTCCTCATTTATTTCGGGAAAGCTATTCTGAACAAAATAGTTTTTAGAATGTTTCCTGCCCGCCATGAGCAAGGTGTGGAAGAAAGGCTGTGTCGGGAGAGCCCCAGTCTCAGACGGCTAAGGCAACACCAGTTTGTCAGGCGGAGACCCGGCGGGGCCCAAAGCAGTGCAGCTCTGGCACGTGCCAGCCCCAGGGGATAAACCAGGCACTGAGAGAGCCCCGAGTAGGCGGCCAACAAGGCTGACCACTGCTTGCACGGAGGGGCTTCCACTGAGCCCGCCAGCCAGGGACAGACCAGCGGAGCAGGACGGCAGGACACCTCCGCCCTCTTACCTGCTGCCACCCCCAGCCTAAAAGAAGCTTCCAGGACAGGTCACAGCCACACGGTGGCTTTCTATCCTCTGCACAAGTGTCACTGAGACCCCTCCTGCGCCCAGCTGCACTGACGGTTCAGGAGAAGATGCCACCTTAGAAGAGGAGGCCCTGTAAGGGTGGGACCCAGTGACGTGTCCACATAAGGAAGGAAACAAAGGTGTGAGTTTCAAGTGTGCCAGCAGTGTCCCTCGGGGCATATGGCTGTGGCTAGAATAGCTCCCCGCTGCACAGAGCGCTTCTGGGGCTCACCCCCCATCGTCTCACTGGGGACAGGGGCCTGAGGACCCACAGTCTAAACTCAGGGCTTTTAATTCCCAACTGTGGACTGCCATCTAGTTAAATGAATAAGCCTCAAACATTTTGTTCAAAAGATGCCCCAGCACCAGTCCGATGATGTGGGGCGGGCACCACCGTGCAGGGAGGCACATTGGGAACCACTGGTCAAGACTCCTTCCTCTCTCACCACTGTCCCCGGCGCCGAGGGGTGGGGCGGACCTGCCACCACCCTGCCCTCTGAGCTGGGAAGGACAGGACATAATTCCTTTGTCCCCAAGCTGCTGGTGCACAGTGTGGCCCCAGGCCATCCACACTAGTAGTGAATGACCTGGGAGGACGGGAGGAATAAAGGCTCCAAGGAAGGAAGCAGAGAAGGGCTGCACCCGGACCTGCCCGAGGGACAACGGCCGAGGCGGCCCGCAGGGGAAGCCCACAGCCGTTATCTGCTCGTGTCTGGCTGCCCCACGAGGCTCGGGGCTTCCCGAGGGCAGGCCCCGCGCAGGGTCCCCCTGTGCCTGAGGTTGGTCTGGGGCTGGCATAGAATGGCTCCTGGCATATGCTATTAATCACCGACTCACAGAGGGTCTGCTCGCTGCTGCGTAGTGCCCCCCGGAATGGCCTGGCCGGTCCCCGCCCTCCCCGACCCCCCGTCCTAGCTTGCCTCCCAGACATCCCCAACCAGTAAAACTGTATTCACAGGCCTGCTTACTGTTCTGCTTCTAGAGAGGAATTCATTTCAAAAGCCTTGGTGTTCTGGCCTACACATGGTGCCTGGCTGCTCCAAGGACCATGTGGCCTGAAGGTTCACATCTTTGGAGAAAAAAAGAAATAAGTTTGAACTAGTGTTTTTCCACTCAAAACTGAGTTCCCCGGTTCCTGTGCCCATTTTGACAGGCAGAGAGAAGGGTGGCAGCCTTATCCTCGCAGGGTACAAATGGGGAAACTGAGGCCCAGAGAAACAAGTGACTGACTCCTTGGTTTACAAACTGGGCAGTAGCAGGGCTGGAATTTCAAGCCCCCAGGCAAGGGCGGAGGGGCCCAGTTGAGCTGAAGTCCCGGTAAGCTGTCCTGGGCTCTCGGCTCTGCCCGTTCCGGCTCTCCCCCCAGGGGTTCCTGCCAGGGCTGCTTGGCGTGGACTTCAAAGGAGTGGGACAGCTGAGTATCTGGGGCTTCCTTGGTGTCCACTGAGTGAATGTCAAAGATGCAGTGTGACAGGGCCACCTGTCCCACGGAGGGAGGCTCTCTGGGACGCGGCCTGCCCCGGAGCCGCCTGCGTGCGTGGCCTCCAGGAAGGGGAGCACAGAGCTTCTGCCACGCAGCATCAGGCTGGCAGGGCCATCGGGGCGCGGGCCTGGCATCCAGCAAACCCAAGTTGAAGACCTGGCCTGGCCACTAATAAAACATGAACGTTTGTGGGCCTCAGTTTCCTTGTCTGTAAAGTGGGGCCACTAACACTGACACCTCAGGGCTCTTGTAGGAATTAAACTGACGAGGCACAGGAAAGGGCTGGCATAAGGGAGGGCTTGATGAGTGAACGTCACTGCTCCCACTCTTTGCAGTTGTCACAGGGCAATGGCTTTGTGCTGAGCTGGGATCAGGGAGGGAGGTGGGAGAGGAGGGAGCACTCCCTAGTGGGGGGCCCTGCAAAGAGGGGGGCCTTGGGGGCTCAGTCTGGAGCTTTCTCTGAGCACCATGTCAGGTGTGCAGCTGTGCTGGGGTGTTGACAGCATGGCGCTTATGTCAGAAAACCTGGTTTGGAGTCCCAGCTTGTGACACTGGACATGTCAGTTCCCCTCCGTGCTTCGGTTTCCTTGCTTATGGAGTGGAGACAACGGTACCTGCCCATCTAACTGTAGTGAGGGTTAATTCTCCTCCCCCAAATGTCCATGCCCTAATCCCCTGAACCTGCACACATGTCACCTCACACGATGGAAAAATGTGCACATTTGGGGCCCAGTATAATGTATACAATTCTTCCAAAATTCATGTTGGCCAGAACCTCAGAATGAACTTATTTGGAAACAGAGCCTTTGCAGGTGTAATCAGTACAGGTGAGGTCATATAGGATCAGGGTGGGCACTAAATCCCATACGACTGGTGTCCTCACGAGAAGACACACACAGCTAAACACAGAGCCAAGGCGGCCGTGTGAGGACGGAGACGGGAATCAGGCGATGCAGCTGCAAGTCAAGGGGGCTGGGACCGCCCGAAGCTGGGGGAGCGAGGAAGGGCCCTCCCTGAGAGCCTGCGGAGGAAGCTCGGCCCTGCCAGTACCTGGATTTTGGAATTCTAGTCTGAAGAACAGAAAATAAACTTTCTGTTGTTTTAAGCCATGAAGTTTGTGGCACTTTGTTGTGGCCGCCCTAGGAAATTAACACCTACAGCCACAGGAACTCTGCAGATGTGATTAAATGAAAGATACGGAGACGGGGATGATATGCTGATGATCCAAGCGGACCCGGCATAATCACAGGGGCCTGATGAGAGAGAAGCAGGAGGCCCGAGAGGAGCTGGCGACGGAATGACAGAGTGAAGACCCGGGGGGTGTGGCCATCAGCCAAGGAATGTGGGCAGCTTCTGGGAGCAGAACGGCTTCTCCTCTAGAGCTTCCAGAAGGAACCAGTCCTGCCGACACCTTGATTTTAGTGCCTTAAAACCCAGGTGGACCTCTGATCTTCAGAAGCATAAGAGAATAAGCTTGGGTTGTTTTAAGTCACCGAATTTGTGGCAATTTGTTACAGCAGCCCCGGGACCAAACACAGCTAACTGAAGTCACCTGACAGTGCCTGGGCAGAGTGGTAGCGTCCCACTCCACCCCAATGGGCCCACGCCAGGTCCGGCCACTCGGCTTTCCGGGGCGGTTTGTTAGGAAGTGCAGGCTCCCGAGCCCCACCCCAGACTGGCGGAGGCCAGTCCCCGGGAGTGGTGTCCGGAAGCCTGTGTTTCACCTGCTGCTGGTGACTCCGATGTGCCCACAGATTGGGCACCCTGGGCACCCCATGGGGGCCGAAGGCGGCCCAACCACCCTCATTGCTTGACAATGGAGCTTGGGGGAGAGTTTTAAGATCAAGCACTACAGCTTTCCCTGGACCCCAGACGTGGATTTCCCTCTCCCTGTCTTCATTTGAATTGAATGAATATTCTGCACGTGGTCCTGGGACTAAACGAGGAGTCTGGAGAGGGAGATGGCCTGGCCGACAGCGTGGCAGTGGGTTGGTGCAAGAGCAGTGGCTGTGACCAGGCCTGCGGAGTCTCGGGAAGGAGGAATCCGCCCTGCAGGACTTCACGGCGGAAGAGGCCCGAGCGGGCTCTGGAAGGAGGAGACGGCTGTCAGGAATCGGGGGAGGCATTCCAGGAGGAGGGGAAGGTGTGGGCAAAGCCACTGAGATGTGAACCAGGGTGGGGGCGAGTACAAACACTGTAAGAAACAGGACTGGCCGGGCAGGGCAGCCCCAAGAGTGTGTGGGCTGAGCAAGGAGCTTGGACTTCACCTTGGGGGCCTCAGTGAAGGGATCTGGAAGGAAGCATTGAGACTGGGCATAAGGAGCTTTGGCTGCAATGATCAGGTTTATGTTCCAGGAGAAAAAACATTCTTAGCACTGCGTAGGGGTCCTCATGTGACGATGTCTGCGGCTTCACAGAGAGAAGCCAATGTCATTGCAGCACAAACACAGTGATGTCTAAGCTGACCCTCGAGAAGCCGGCCCCTGTGCCCACAGCCTTTGTCGGACTGTGTCTGCGTGACCCCTGTGTGGTGTCGATGCACCTGCTGGTTGAGGAGGGCACCTGCGACAGTAAATCATGTGATACAAATCCACTGTAAGAGAAACTGCAACCTTGTCAAAGATGCCGACTTTCGTGAAGCTTACGAGGGGTGTCAGAGAACCGCTTGGACCAGATGCCCAGATAATACGCGACTGGGGCTGCCTCTGGCGGAGTTAGCCCAGGAATGACAGGAGAAGACACAGCCAAGGACGAGGACACAGGGGCCACTTCAGGACAGAGCGATTCAGGCAAAGAGGAGACCGAGCCAGCCTCACGGGGAAGTTCCTTTCGGAAGCCCTGGGGTGCCAGTGCGCGGATGACTCCCTTCGTTGACAGGCTGTGGCGCTCGGACTCGAAAGCCTTGCTGGGCGTTCACGTAACTTTATTGGTAAAATTCAACCAAGAAGCGGGGGAAAAAACCCCTTTCTTTCATTTTAAAGATTCTCCCAGGGTTGTACTAATAACTTAAACATTGTTAAGTAGGAGATACAATTTTAAAAATGAGCATTTTGGGGCCTCTATTTTCAAGATTGGGCCTGGATGAGACCTTGCTCGCTCATTACTGTGGAGTGAAAAGGCCTGTTTCTGGGCCTGCGGTTCTTGCACAGAAGGGCCTCCCGGGCCCGCCGTTCCCTGCAGGTCTGTGTGCCCCGGCCCGGCAGCCTGGCACTCGGTGAACACTCCTATTCAACAGGTGAATGAAGAAGAAATGGAGAAGCAGCTGCATTTTGCGTCACTCGCTGGGATGTTTGCTCAGTCACATACAGCAGTGGGAGCGGAGGGTCGCCACACGGTGGCGTGGGCAGTGTCCTGGATCGACGCCTACGCACTCCTGCTGGGCTGAGAGCACCGAGGACATGGGTGGGCACCCAGGGAGGGCGGGCCTTGAGCGAGTGAGGGGCTCACACAGGTCTGCTAGGTGGGAGGAGCCTGTTCCCACGTTTTGTGTGTGGAAGCTGGCGTCTAAGTACGACCTGACAAATCGCTGCCCCTGAGGAAGACTGGGAAAGGAAAGTGACTGTGGGGGGGTGCAGTGGCTTCCCTAAGGCCTGGTTGAGGACAGAGAGTTGGGAGTCAAAGGGAAGGAGGGGCCCCAGGGAGAGGGAGGGAAGAAAAATACAGAGACAGAGACCCTGAGGCACTAATGAGTCACTGGCTCCAGCAGCGCCTGAAGGTGGTCCCACCTGCGGGCTTTAAGATGCCTCAGCCAGGAACTTCCCTTTTGTGTTGAAACCAGCCTCTCTCACTTGTAACTGAACTATTTTTGTGTGTGTCTGGGTGACTGTACAAGCATTTTAATTGGTATGCAATATACATAACGCTTATTGCTGGCTATTATGATTACGATCAATATTATTTAATGCACCAAGAACAGAATTGTTTTATTAAGTAAAAGCCAACGAATTAAAAAAAAAAATGCAGTGACTGCAACAATACACCCCCTATCACATGTCAGTTCCTGTGTTCTGGAATATTCTCCCCCAGTTATGTGACATGCACCACCCGTTCTCCATCCCAGCTCACTTCCTGCCCAGCTCCCACCCCCATCCACTCCACTCACTAGTCATTTCTGCTGCTGGGTTATATTACAGTTAAGCAAAGTTGGTTCAAAATTTGTATCGATTATGCCTTGAGCTCTTTGGAGTAAAAACACTTTATGAGTCCGAAAAGGCCAAACCAAGAACAATGTGAGGCAGCGAGGAACATGGCAGGGACTCACGCGGAGGGGCGGCCGCCCAGGAAGCCACGTCCCCGCTGAGCCAGGTCAGTACGAACGGTTCCCTGCCTCAGACGGGCTCCTCCATCTCTCTGCACTTCAGCTTCCTTGGTTTCAATCAGGGCTCAACTACGGTCATGCGCCACACACGATGTCTCAGTCAACGACAGCAGACCATGAGCCATTGTTAAGGACGAGGGTACGGAGCTAAAGATCTCTATCGCCTAGTGATGTCATAGCTGTCGTCCTAGCGTCCTAAGGCAAAGCATTCTGTGTTCGTGGTGGCGCTGGTATAAACAAA
The DNA here is from genome assembly GCA_004026545.1 of Mormoops blainvillei. Classification (NCBI taxonomy): domain Eukaryota; kingdom Metazoa; phylum Chordata; class Mammalia; order Chiroptera; family Mormoopidae; genus Mormoops; species Mormoops blainvillei. The sequence goes on from PVJD01009677.1 coordinate 57,360, forward strand.
CCCACCTGTGCTACTCTGCTGTCTTGACCGGAAGTCCGCTGGACCGACTCTCTTAGCTGAGCCCTGGGAACATGGGAGGGAGTAGCTGATAGCAGGCAGACCGACACCCTGGCCCCTGCCCTGAGGCAGGCTGAGGACACTCAGGGGACACTCCCCAAACGTGGGCTGTTTTCCTAGTTTTAAAATAGCCTAATTCAAGGGAGGGGGGCAGGGTAACAAAACACGCAAAAGAAACCGAAAACCAGAGCATCAAAAGGAGGCAAACAAAAGGAGGCGGATGTACAAGGTTGTTGTGCAAGAATACTTAACCAGCACACGCCTTGAGAAGGTATGAAAGCATCCAGAGCTGGTCTCCAAGGGAGAACTCACTGACAGGACTTTTGTCAAAGTTATATTATGATGGCCACGTTGTTCTTATCTCCTTCTGTTCACATGCATCGTTATCTGCTCCTTGTCCACCCCTAGGGTTCTGGGGAACAGGGTTCCTAACACACAGGTGGAGTTAATAAATGTTTGTTGGCTAAATAAATAAACCAGCGAGAAGAGTCAGAGTGCAGCTGTAATGCCTCTATGTTTTCTTAAAATTTAACTTTAAATTTACATGGAGTAAAAATTCACCCTTTTTGGTGTACAATTCTCCGCATAAATGAACAGTCGTGCCATCCCGATGACAACCGAAGGCCCAGGGAAGTTCCATCATCCCCTGAAATTCCCTTCTCCCGCCCTGCTCCTCACCCTTGACCCCTGACAATAACTGGTCTGTTCTGTCTCTAGAGTTTATTTTTTAATTGTGGTAAAATAGACAATACATAAAACTCACCATTCCGAGCGCGTGATTCAGCGGCGTTAAGTATATTCGCGATGTTGCACAACCATCACCACAGTTTATTTTCAGGCATTTTTCATCATCTCCAGCAGAAACTCTGTCCTCGTTAGGCAACACAGAGTCCCCACGCCCCTGCCCCCACCTCCAGTGGCCTCTCTCTACTTTCTGTCGCTATGAATTTGACTCCTCTAGGTACCTCATATGAGGGGAACCATATAGCATTTGTCCTTTCATGTCTGGTTCGTGTCATTTAACATGACATCCTCACGGTTCATCCACGCTGTGGCAGGTGTCAGAAATTTCTTTTTAAGGCTGAATAATATGCCATTGCGCACACAGACCGCATTTAGTCTATCCATTCAGCTAATGATGGACATTGGGTTGCATGCACACAGTTTTGGCTGTTGTGAATAATGTTGCTGTGAACGAGGATGCACAAGTATCTGTTTGAGTCCCTGCTTTCCATTACTGTCCCCAGTGCAAGCATACAGTATGCAGTGTGGTTTTTTTTTTTTTTTTAGGCCTGGCTTCTTTTAAATAGTGCATTTAGATTCACCCACATGGTGTATTTATCAATGGTTTGTTCCTTTTGGTTGCTGGTTGGTATTCCATTGCATGGATGTACCACAGTTTGTTTTTCCATTTTCCATTTGAGGGACATTCGGGTCAGTCCTGGTTTTTGGTGATTATGAATAACACGGCTACGGACATCTGCATACAGGTTTCTGTGTGAACATCAGTTTTCATTTCTCTTGGGTAGATACCGAAGAGTGGGATTACAGGGCCTACAGGTGAAGACATGTATCTTCATGAGGCACTGCCGAACCGCTCCCAGGGTGGCCGGGCCGTTCCGCACCCCGCCGGCAGTGTGTGAGGGTCGCCATTAGCACCGAGCGCTGTCAGCTGCTTCTGTCTTTTTAAACCCATAAAATATCACCTGATCTAATTAATAGAATAATTAGAGTGGGAAGAAGAGAATAAGGGAGTGAAAACTACAGTTTACTGAGGTGTTCTACAAGTCAGACACCTATCAAACTATTACCGTGTGCCAGACGTCATGCTTACAGCTTTCCGAGTATTATCTCACTTTCTGTTTCTGTTATCCCCAGTTTACTGAACGGGAGGCTCAGACCTGGAGAGGAGAGATAACCTGCCCGAGGTCACTTGGCTAGTAATGCTGAGCCGCGGGCTCCGGCCCCCCCCCGCCGCACCCCGTGGCCGTGCCTCCCCCACAGGCAGGCAGGTGCTCCCTTCAGAGGCTTTAAATGCATTGTCTCCGTGGCGGCTACAGCCCTTGAGGGCAGGAGGGTGCTCCCCGCTTTGCAGATGATGGTCGCTCAGCCAGCGAGAAGTCAGCTCAGGCCTCGATTGGGTCCACCTGCCTCCCCAGCCCTGGCTCCTCCGTGACACGACGGGTCCACTAGTGCAAAGGCCTGAGTGTCAGATCTATCCACTGGAAACCGCGGCCGAGACCCTCCCAGTGGCTGAAGCCTCACAGCCCAAGTGGCCCTTACACCTCCTGGCCGGGATGCCTCGCAAATGTGCAGCCATTGTGTGAAGCCGCTTCCCTGCACGCCAGCTCTGCCCAGCATCTGCAACGCTTTCCAAGAGACAACGTGAGGCCAAGGGAAGGGGAAGAACAAATGCTTCTGTGAAGAAAACCCACAGACCTGAAGGCACCTTCTAGCCTTTTGGGCAACTCAGAAAGTGACAGACGTGGGAGGCTAACCCTAACCCCCACCCCCCACACGCTTGTCCAGCTTCTCACAATGGAAGGCTCAACAGGACAAGAAATTTTTCTAAAGGAAGTTCAAAGAGTATTTTCTTGCCTTTCGTGGGATTCCTGGAAACAGAAAGGCAAAGAAGAAACTGAGGTTCAGACTGGGGCGTTTCCCCATGGTCCTCCACTCGCCCTGCCTCCATTCACACGGCGAACAGTCAGAACTGGAAGACACAGTGGCAAGTCACTGAGGGCCTACTGTGTGCCAGGCAGGTCTGCCTCCAATTCTGGGATTTCCTCTCCAGACCCCCAGCAGGTACCATGCCCGTCCCAAGGAGTAGCCGTACTGCTAGGTGTTGGCGCCTTAGCAACGCACTCAGTCGAATAATTGCCACCTTTGTTCATCCATTCATTCATTCCGTATACAAATGAAGGACGGCCCAGTAAGGGGTGTGGATGTGCAGGCAGGGGGTGGCGAGAGCAGGCGGGCACCAGG
>PVJD01009678.1:0-60381 GCA_004026545.1 Mormoops blainvillei
AAAAAAAAAAAAGAGAATAATTCTGAGTGGTATTGGATTGATTTCCTCTCTTCCTTTTCTGTCTTCAGTCTTGCTACACTCCTCCTGCTCCCTTCCCACACAGTGCCCAACCCTGGCTATATATTAGAATCACCTAGGGGGCTTAACATAAAAACAAAACAAAACAAAAAAGACAATGCCATTTAGCCAATGCAATCAGACTCCATAAAGGAGGGAGCTAGGTATTGACAGCTTAAAAAAAAAAAGAAAAAAGAAAAAAAACGCTTCCCAGTGATTCTACTGTACAATCAGGGCCTCAAGGAGAGATAGGGCAGGGTGAAAAAGAAAGTCTGTTATCTTTGTTCCTTAGGGAAGGAGTAAGGTTAAATTTTGCACTTCTTTTAGTCATATCAGGTTCTGACCAGCATGTGGTAGATGGTTATTGTGTTGGAATTGCAGGGCATGAGACGTAGCGATGGTTCTCAGGGTGTAAAGGAAGCTGTGTAGTACAAGAAACCCAAATATCTGGGAAAGGTCAAGGAGACAGCAGTTAGCAGAGGAGACTTGAAGCAGGGAAAATCTGAGAGTAAGCTTGTCTTATTGACAAACAGATGGACTCCTGGGAAGAGGCAATGTCATGACCTCTCTTTTCCTTCATTGATGAAAGGAAGGCTCTTACTGAACCATAAACTTTAATGCTAGTTACTCATTCAGATGTTTCAGTTTTCATAAGGTTGGCCCAAAAGCCAGGGCCCTCTGCTACCCACCCTAACCTGGGTCCAAGCACCCATCTGGGCACGTACACTGTAGTGTGGCACCTATGTGAGAGCTGCACACAGCAGGCCAGCTGTCTGACAGGCCAGGGTTGACGGCTCTCCCTTGGGCTGATAATGTCCTGTTTGCGATGGCCTGTCATCCACCCTGGGGGAGCATGAAGGAAGCTACTAAGTCTGGCGTAAGAAAGAACCAGTCTCGGGGAGGGAGAGCGGAGGCAGTGGCTGAAGGGTCTGGCTGGAGGTGCTACACAGACCATCCTGTCAACAGAGGGACTCAAGATTGAGTGGCATTTCCCACTGCGTCTTGACTATAGCAAAGAATAGTAGTGCTGACTTGTTCCTCTGTGGTTTGAGATCTCCCCAGACTAGGGCTCAATCAGTAGAGGCAGTGGGCCAGAGGGCTCACACATCACAAGGTGCCCATGCTAAAAAAATCTCTTTGGCCTCTGGGCAGTGCCAAAGAGCCGATCCGGTTTAGATGCCATTCACAGAGGAAAGAAGTGATGAAGTCATGCTACTTATCCCCCAAATCAGACCAGTGCCACTGACATCATCTGTCAGTGAATTGAGTAAGAGCGTGGCAAAGTTCATCAGGCTTACAGAGTATTTGGATGTCAATGCCTCTGATTTGGACATCAGAGGTTTCTAGAACACTATAAATGCCTGTTGTCTGAGTTAAGAGGCCCAGCTCAGGAATGAGGAAACACAGCTGTAGATGGGCTTCTTGGTGGTTCCTGAAGGGTGCAGAAGCTGAAACTATCCAGGAGTTGGGGGATTACCTGAGTGATTACATTTATTGCCAGGATACTGATGCAAATCTGAAACTATCCTATAGAGGCTAAGGGAGGAGTTTTTAACAGTTCAAGAGTCCTGACCGTCCTTCCGGAAGGCAGTCTTGCTTCTCCCATAATAGGGTGGAATCTCTAGAAAAGGATTAAATGCAACCTAATGGCAGAAGCTCGCACTGAGGAGTCCTAAATGGGTAAGCTTTGATGGTAGGTGGAGTTCCTTCATGGGTAGAGCCACCTGGTTACTGCTGGCGAGTGGTGAGTTGAGGTTCAGAGGGTCTCATGCGTGGCTGTTTGGTTGGAAGGAGGAGGCAAGGTTCTGACTAGCTGGTCCCACGCCAGGGGCAGTGCAGGCGTGTTCCCCTCTACCCTGGTTCTGCCTGCAATACATCTCTGGCCACCCTCTCTGGAAAACTCCCTCAGTGTTCTTCTCAGAGGATGAGGGTCCAGCTGCATAACCTTGAGGTAATGCGGAGAAGTGTGCTCAGGCCTCGACTGCGCGCGGAACCCTTCACTTTCCTTCTTCACCTGAAGGAATGGAGTAACTGTTTCTGAGGTGAATGCTTCCTTCTTTGTTTTAGCGAATGCTTCCAGCAGGAGGCAGCACTATTTGAGTATTGTAACTGGAAACTAAGTAACCCTCATTCCTCTTGAGACTTTAACAGGAAAGGACGGAGCTAAAACCTGATTTCCTGTGCTATGGCCTCTGAACAGTGGCGGAAGGAGACTCCCCTCCACTTCAGCAACTGGGCTTCCTCTCCCACTCCCTGCAGGATACATTCAAGTCACGCTCATTCAAGAAAACCTAATCTTTAGGGGTTGCACTTTTTCCCAATGAACCTGCATTTCCTTACCTTCTCATGCTTGTTTAATCTGCCGCAGATGAGGAGGCTTTGCTTAAGTTATTTCCAGAAACTGAGGTGTCTGCTGCCTGTCACTCGGTTGCTGGTTCTTCCATGCAGGATTAATTGTATCCCCCAGGGCAAAGAGTACATGTCCTCTGCTCAGTAGGGTTAGGAAGGTTTGGCCATGCCAAATTCTGAGCCTTATTTTGAGGAGGCCAGGTTTCTGATTTCAGCAATGAAAGCTGCATGAACGAAACAAGAATCACACATGGCTTCAATCCCTAAAGTTAGGTTACATCCACTTCTGGGAGGCTTAGTTTTGCCCACTGCTCTCTCCAGTACTTAAAACAGTGCCTGCACATAGGCACATAGTAGCCACTCAATACGTAGCCCTTCTGTAAATGAGAAAATGCTATTAATCTTCTTTCACTCCTTTGTCCCCCACCACACCTCACCCCACTATATCTAAGCAACCCATGAACATCTGAATGACTCTAGTTCCTTTTACCTGATTTACCTGAACCCCAATCTGTTTCTGAGTTGTTCTAATAACTCCAGCCAACATCCTAGTTACCTACAGCTCAGAATCTAACACAGCCCAGACCTTAGTTCCAACCAATGCGGCATGAAGAGCATTGACTTTGGTGCTGAACAGATAAAAGCTGGAATCCTAATTCTGATGTGTGCTAGTCACGGACATGTATAAAATGGGAATACAAACACCTGCCTTTAAGTGATGTAGACCATAAATAAAATTGCAGTAAAGCGCCAGAATATGGAAGGCATTCATTCAATCTGTTTTTTGTTTCAATAATATAATCCTATACTACCTAAATTTACCTTGTGCTGCCCAACACACTTCAGCCTCACATAATATCCCTACATACACTATATTCATTCTAGACACCATACCTTTGTTCAGGTAGTTTTCCCTTCGCACTGCACTCTTCAACTGCTCCTTTTCTGCTGACTGGTCATACCCTCCTTATTTGTGCTTAATCAAGCCCCCCGGGATTTTTTTTCCCTCGGGTGTTTGTCTTGAAATTCTCTTGTATTGTCTCAAGATCTAGCAACATGCTGGGCATGGAGAACAGGCTTATCGAAGGCTTGTTAAAATCAGAATGAGGGATTTAGCTGGAAAAGACCCCTTCCTGGGTCTATTAATGAACCCAGCTCTTCCTGAAGTACTGGTTTTCAGACCTTGGGATTTCTTGGTTGGCCATGAGTTCTTGTGTTTCCTGTTTCGACAATGATGAATGTCACACTAAAGGGTGCCAGTAAAAAGATGGCCTCCTTCCATACCTCACCTGACTACCTGAGAGCTGGAGGCATGCCCACAGCTGTGCCAACAGCATCATGGAGGTTGAAAAAATCACTGGAGTTTCAGGCCCCTATGTGCCACTCGTGCTCACTGGGAATGGTCCCCAAAGTTTGTTTTTGGCCTTCTTACTGTTTAGTGTGTGCAGCTCCTAAACCGGCATTGCTTTCTGACCTCCCTCCTGAGCCACCCAGACCAGAAATCTCCATGACAGTTCTCTGCTCCTTCTACTTCACCAAGTGCTGTCAAGCCTCCTTGCCCAATGTAGCCCTGTTCCCATTGCCACCGACCTGCGTCAGCCTGTTCACTCATGTATGGATGGAAAACCCAACAGCTTCGACATGCTTCCAGCTAAGCTGCTCTCCTGGTCCCTGTACCTCTGGCCATTCATGATCCAGGCAGGCACTCCGCAAATTAAAATCCTGCCGGTTCTGTCAAGTCCCTCTTCCTTTGTGAGGGATTCGGATTCCCTTAACTCGTGGCATCGATGCAGCCTCCAAACCTCGGACAATCACTTACTGTTTTATGATATTTCCGGGTGTCCTTTTGCTAGTCATAGAACCTGTCACTTCCAGATCAGGTTGTAAGCTCCTTGGGAACACACATCTTAGCTTAAAACACTGCTTTACATTTCCTGACTCATGGCATGTGGCTCTGTCCCACAGGTGTCACTGGTTTTCCCAACTGCAAAAACAGTGCTTTTGGTGATGCCAGGGCGTGAGCAGGCCAAACTGTGATGGCTTCACAGAGTTATCTCTACAAAAGGTGTATCATCATACACCAGGATGTTAAATTGGACCATGAGAAGCTTACATCCCCAAGATTTTAACTTCCTTGAGGACAAGGGCTGTGTCATAGATCTTTGCTATCCCACAGCATCCAGCCAGAATGATGAGCAAGAAATACCTAGGTTTTCTGGAAGATACTCTGGTTCAGTGGGAAAGGTGCACAACTTGGGAACAATTTCCTTATTGTCAGAGAAGTCAACCCTCCTGCCCCCACCTCTTGGATTCTGAAAATATAGAACCCAGAAGAGGAATGGATCTGATCATGTAGACTTGTGAGCAAGACCTCCGGTTGGATGTCAGGAGAGGAATAGTTGTTTTCAATCTAAAGCCAAGGGATTGAGAAGGGTGACCCCCATCTCTAGTTGGAGCTTTAGTTGTCTTTGCTCTGGTGGTGGTCCCTCCATAGTCTCACTTTCTTTATACAAAAAGGGTATGCTGTGTGCCTAGAGTCCACATACCGTCATCAGGCACATGGATCCCAGCTGCCTCCACAGGGGAGGGGACTCCAACTTAGCTAAAGTCACTAAGGCCCAAACAGCAGATTGACAAGAGCTATGAGCCCAGAGCTTGCAAGGCTCATGTCAGCCATTGCCTCTTGGTCGAACACCATCTATCCCTGAGCACATCCTATGATGAGAAACAACTTCTGTTTCTCAGCAAAGACCCAGTTCAAACCCAGTCCCATCTCTCATTACTAGTATGTGATTTTAACTTCTGAGTGGGGCTTCTGAGGTGTAAAATGAGGATAACACTTGCTCTACTGATGTCATGGGATCATAATGATAATCGACTGAGATAACGTATAGAGAAGTGCTTACAGAGCCAGGTGATCATTCAGGGCTCCTCCACATCTGCTTGGTATCCAAGGTCCTTTGAGATCTGGCCTTTTTTTGCTATTTATAAAAGCCATCTCCAACCTCATAAATGGCCTGCCCTGGCCAAAGCAAACAACTTGATGTCTTACCCTGTACACCCTGATTCCACAATACCGCCTGACCCAGGCCACATAGGCCCCTGCCTCCCCCTAGCCCACTCATGCTCAGGACCCAACTGTAGTGTCACCTCCATTGCATAGACTACTCGCTGGTAACCAATCCTATGTAATCTCTTTTGTGTGACTTTTCTTATGGGTAAGTCCTGTGTTTCAATGAAATGGTCACGGAAGAGAGCTCATCTCATATTTGTATCCCCCACGACAGCCCATGCAAAGGGATCAGTCGACAAACATCAGGGGCACGTGGATCAAAGAGGCTCTACGTTGGCCAAGGCTCAGGCTCTTCCTCTTGACTCTCGCAGGGAATGGAGTGGAGTGAAGGTGACAGGTCACTTGCCAGGCTTAAGAAAATGAAGCCCAGAAAAGAGGTGGTACCCACTACTGACAAACAAGAGATGGAGAGTAGTAGCACAGTTCAAACCCGGTGAGTCCCTCCCATCTCTCTTTACTAATGTGCAATTTTAACTTCTGAGCTGGTCTTCTGAGCTGTGAAAGGGGAACACTTGCCCTACTTAGATCACAGGATCAGCATGAGAATCGAATGAGATGATATACAGGAAAGTGCTTTACATACACTGTGCAGACAGCAGTCGGTGTTAGTTATCCACATGGAGTTGAAAAGACCTCAGACAGGTGCCAACTCTTGGCCCTGGGGTGAAGGTGGCTTTTATTTTCTCTCTTGGGGAAGCAGGGGGAGGGGAACTTTCCCAGGCACACCAACCTAAGGAAGGGGTGGGTGTGCCTTCAGAGGAAGAGCCGTGATCATTTGGAAGGACTCTTCCATGTCCACGTCCTGGCCCCAGGCTGCAGGGTGTGTGCTCAAGAGTCACTCCCCTTGGGGTGCCAGCTCCTGCATGAATGAAGGCACGCAGAGGTATCTGCTGGTGTCTACCAAGAGGAAAGGGGAGCAGGTGTCCTGACAGAGGGAGCAGAGGACTGGGGTGCTCGACCACCACACACCCAATGCCTTCCCAGAATGGTAATTGGCTGGTGTGACTCTTCTCCCGAGAAGGGCCAGAGGGGCCCAGAGGCATTGCTCGATCTGATGGCTGGTCCCTTAAATGTCCATCTCAAACTGTGACTCTTCACCTGGGGAGAGAAAGGACAGAAGTCAGGTGAGCAATGAGCAATCGGTAGGACTGCCATTTCCGAGGCCAGGGGGAAGGGTTAGTTTTCATCCGGTGTTCCTGCAAGAGCCGAGGCCGGATTTGTGTTGCCAAGGAGAATGGAAGGAGGGCAGGACGGCACTAGGTATTCCCAGAAACATAGGCCTGAAGGTCCCCTGTCCAGCTGTGCCCTCTCCCCCAATCCAAAAGAAAGAGTAGAGACCATGTCTCCCACAGGAGAGGTGACCGTCCTGAATTCCGCATACTTTTCACTATTTTTAATAAGACTAAATGGTTACTTGTGAATTGACATAAACACAGTTTGAAAGAAAAATATTCCTTAACCCCTGACCAGTGTGGCTCAGTGGGTTAGGCATCATGCTGCAAAGCAAAAGAAAGGACACAGGTTCGATTCCCAGTTGGGGCACATGCCTGGTATGTGGGCTCAGTCCCCAGTGAGGGCATGTGTGAGAGGGAACCAAGTGATGTTTCTCTCACATCATTTCTCTCCTTCTCTTTCTCCCTTCCTTCCCCCCTCTCTAAAAATAAATAAGTAAAATATTTAAAAAAAAAAAAGGAAAGAAAAGTACTCCTTAAGCATATAGCTTTTTTGAGCAGGTATCCCAGCTTTTGGTTAAGAAAATGGTACCATAACCTACTAGGAATACACCCAATTGCCTGTGGAATAGCCTGGAATAGCAGTTATTTGGGTAAGTCAGGCACTCACTGCCCGCGCCCCCCTTTCCACTAAAAATTCCAAGTCATTCATGTGGCAGCAGGTTGTTTTCCTTTTTAATGGAACCACCTCATTCAGCATCTCCTGGACAAGGCCCAAGGTTCTACATAGTAAGATGCCTCCTCTGGCCCCATGGAGAAATAACTGGGCTCTTCTTCCTGTTATGTTTACACAAATATGTGGGTCCAAGGCCAGGAGGCTTGGCTTCCTACACCCAGCTCAGCAAAATGAAAGATGATGTCACTTCCTCACCACCACACCCCATCACAACACTGTGCGAAATTACTGGGCCATTACCGTGCGTAAGGCTGCTGCCTGGGGCACCACTGGGCCAGTCCTGCCTTTGTTATGGGCCAGAGCAGCTCTAGCAACTGGGAGGGAAGAGGGTATGAAAGTGCGGGTGAGGGACGGCCTTCAGGTAGTGGTGACTTCCCAATTTCAGGAGTTGCACCTCCAACCTCAACTTGCAGTCTTTGCTTTGAAGCAAAAAGTGGGGGTGGGAGGCACCAGGTCACCAACCACGTAAATCTGTCCATCCTTCTCTCCATCCTTTAACACACAGCAGGGAACCCCACTGCCTGGTGCCATCCTCACTGCTCTCTGTGTCACTTCCCTACCGTCTACTGCTCTCTAAGTCTGAAAGGCGAGGCAGCTGTCTCCTGTCTTGGGCTGTGGGGCTCCCAAGGTAATTATGAAGCATGTCCTGCAGGCCCTGGGTAGGTGGATTCTGCTGCTGTCAGCAGAGCCAGCCCAACCCAAGGGCCCAGCTGCTTCCTGTCTGTCTGGTGGACTGCCTTCCGGGGAAGGGTCAGCAGGTTCCAGGCTGACTCAGTTTGTCGGCACGTGCTTACGCTGTATCCTCCTGCAGTGGGCGAGCTCAGATGCTCTGGCAAGCCAAGTCACAGTGCCACAAAAACTGCGTTCACACACACCTCTGCCGGGGGTGCTGCTCTGATTACTGGGAGGGAGGAATGGGGGCACCAGAAGGATTTAGAGGCCCCATGACAAACCTGCAGAAACAACTGATTGCATTGTTTCTACCTGTTTTCATCGAGAACCCATTAGTGGACCAATACCTGACAGAAGGTGTCCTGGATGCCTTTCTGAGCCTGTTAGACATGCAATTTCCTGGAGGACAAGTGCACCATGTCTTTGAAAAGTCGTCTGCTGACATGAACACTGTGGGCGTGTCTCAAGTGTCGCAGATACAAGGTGCTGCTTTAGGGACTGTTATATAAAGGGGCACACTTATGAAAGTTGCTATGTGGCACTTCTCCCATTTCAATCAAGTGCCCTCCCTTACTAAATTACCTAATGAGGCCAAATCATCTTTCCTGGGGTTCTTGGGCCCTGTTCATGGGGAAAGTTGGTATTGATGAAAGTCCTCCCTACCATCCCCCCAATCCCTACCCCGACCCTCTGGACCCTGAGCTGCTCCGCAGGCAGGGCCATCACCATCGTTTCCTCCCTGGAATCCCCCCTAGTGGAGAGCATGGAACTCTCCAGCCATACACATTTCCATCCCAAGAGTCTGGCCAAGCCCAGCCACTCACCACCTGCTGGCTTTTCTTCAGGGCTGTTTTGCAAGTGGTTCTGGCTGGCTTCCGTGGCGGGCTCATTGCTTACAGGGCTAGTGACCCCCGGAATGGTGGGCAGGTCCCGTGGGGGTGTTTTGGTCACAGGTGAATTCCGGCACTCCATCAGGAACTTCCGGTCATAGATGATCCTGGTACCTGGAAAGGAACAGGGACATTGGTAAAGCCATCTTGAACCCCCTGCCTGCTCATTTTTCCGCTTCTTTGAGGCAGGGCTGCAACAGAGGCAGCAGGTTCTCCTGTACACGCTGGGCCTATAAAAGGAAGAGTGAGACTTATTCAGGCACCTGGCTACAGCCTAGGACTCTGCCGCCACTGAACAGCCCTGACGACCCGTTACAAGAGCCACTCTGATGCAAGAGGCCCACTGGCCACCAGACGGCGTCCCTCTTCCTTCAGAGCTTTGCGCACCCTGTGCTCGCTCCTTCAAGCCCACCAACTCACTTATTACTTGTGACAATCACATCCCACAGTGGAAAAGGTGCATTTTTTACTCACTTTTCAATTCCATCCTTACAGTATGCTTGTAGGATATCCAGAATCTTAAACTCCATTTTACAAAGGAGAGAACAGAAAATTAAGTGATTCCCCAGTTAGTGAAAATGAGAAGTTTCCTGCCTGGGCTTTGTGGAGACAAGTGACCCAGAGGCTCCTGCTTAAGCCCCTCTCCCCCTCTCCCCCGCGCAGAACTGCTCTGCCCCGGCCCCAGTTTACCCATCGCTCTGAGGTGTCACCGCACTTCAGGGTTTGTCCACGGTCTGCGATCCATTCATTTTCTTTTTGTCCTCCTTTCGCAAGTGTCACAATGGGGTGAGGACTGTGTGGCTAAAGTTCACAGTTCACATTTATTGGAGGGAGGGGGTACAAAAACACAGAGCTGGGGCTGCGCTTTAGGCTCTACCAATAGGCAGCTGTGCGACCTTGTGTACATCATCCTCTGTGCCTGCCCCTCCCCTGTTTGGGCCTCAGTTTCCTGTGAGACCTTGCTTTTTTGTTTTGTTCACTACAGAGTAGGGAACTAAACCCTATTAGAGTGGGACCCAAAAGCTGGGGATTCAGTCTTATGGAATTATTCACTATCCTAAAACCATACCCTAGACCCATCCTGTGATACTTCAAAACGGTGTGTTTTCTAAAGTACAGGACTCAGGGTCCTTCTGGGAGACCCAGCTGATTCATGCAATACCAGTGAACAGTGAGAGGCTGTTCCCGTTTGGTTCTTGTTTAATCCTGATCACCTGTGAAGCACCAGTAATGTAATACCTCACTAACATCTGCTGATTATTCCCTTTTCAACAAAGGGCAGGCCTCAGGTTCAAAGCCTTCAGCAGGCAGAGGAATCTAGCAAGAATTTAAAATGGTCTTGTCATTGTATTCCTTTTTATAGTTATCTTCTATTTATGGCAAGTGAATCTGGTTTTCCATATATAGTCATGGTATCAAGTTTCCTTTGAATACATAATAGGATATAATTTAACACAGGGAGGGCAAAAGTAGGTTTACAGTTATTTGTATGGAAAATAGTTCAATAATTAATAAATGATAATACAAGAATAAACTCTGTGTTTCGTGTACTTACAACTGTAAACCTACCTCTGCCCCACCTTGGATAATAGTAAGTTATATAATACATAACGCATGTGATAAAATATAATAAAAATGAGATTAAAAGACAAGGTGATATAAAAATATATTAAATACATGTATAAATGGAAGGCAAGGCCCAGTGAAAACTGCAGCAGGAAGACGAATGACCAGAGTTTAGAAACCATGACTTCAGGACTTCGGGAACATCCCTCCTTATCAATAACCCTGAAATAGCTCCTCCCTCACGGAGGGGCTACGAGGAGTGACATTCCAACCACTGGGATTTATTTCTCCACGTTAAGCACAGGCCTCCCCGTTAACTCCTGGAGAGGAGCCAGCCGCACCTCTGAGCTCTGAGGACGAGTTCCCGGGGTTGGGTTCCTCAGGGGCATCCTGGACGCTGACGGCGGAGGACCGGCTGAGGACTGGGAGCTCCGCCTGCCTGCACAGCTGTCCTGGTCTGACTCTGGCTCCGACTAGGCTGTCACCTGGTCTTGCTCCCCTCGTGTGGGAGGTAATAATACTGAAGCTGACAGCCCTGCTCATCATCACCAGGTGGCTAAAGTTCACAGTTCACATTTATTGGAGGGAGGGGGTACAAAAACACAGAGCTGGGGCTGCGCTTTAGGCTCTACCACCAGGCAGCTGTGCGACCTTGTGTACATCATCCTCTGTGCCTGCCCCTCCCCTGTTTGGGCCTCAGTTTCCTCACTTGTGACATGAAGGACTGTGTACCTATGAACCAAACGTTATAAATAGAGAACGGTCCCTCTCCTTGAAGGGGGGGTGCCCTGGCTTCAGAGATGGGACCACTTTTCTGTTTCTTAATCCTCCAGGCTTAGCACCTTACCTCCTCATCTCCGTGCCTCCCCGCAAATTTGCTTTTTTGTTTTGTTCACTACAGAGTAGGGAACTAAACCCTATTAGAGTGGAACCCAAAAGCTGGGGATTCAGTAGTCTTAGAAAAAAGAACTCGGAGGTCAGTAGTTTCTGGGAAGTTCCTTCAAAGGTCACTATCCCTCAGTGATTTTTTTAAAAAATTATTTAATTATTTATTTTAATTTTTTTTTTTTTAAGAGAGCAAGGAAGCGGGAGAAAGAGGGAAACATCAATTTATTGTTCCACTTCTTCATTCATTCATTGGTTGATTCTTCTATGTGCCCTGACTGGGAATCAAGCCCATGTGTTGGCGTATCGAGATGACACTAACCAACTGAGCTACTCAGCCAGGGCACCCAGCAACTTTTTAAAAAAAATTGTGGTAATATATAAATAACAAAATTTACCATCTTAGCCATTTTTAAGGGTACAGTTCAGTAGTGTTAAGTGCATTCACATCGTTGGGCAACCAAACTCCAGAACTCTTTTCTTCTTGCAAAACAGAAACTCTTTCAGTTAAACAATTCCTCGTTGCCCCCTCCCAGGAACCCCTGGCAACCACCATTCCACTTTCTGCCTTTATGACTTGGATTCCTCTAGGTCCCTCATGTAAGTGGAATCATATAGTACTTTTTCTCTTTGGGACTGGCTTATTTCACTTAGCGTAATGTCTTCAAGGTTCACCTATGTCGTTACAGCCTGTGTCACAATTTCCTTCCTTTTTAAGGCTGAATAATACTGCAGTGCACGGAGAGACCACATTCTGTTTACCCAGACACTTGGGCTGCTTCCCCCTTAGGCTAATGCTGTAGTGAACATGGCTGGGCAAATATTTCTTTGACTTTGCTTTCGATTCTTAGGGGTATATGCCCAGAAGGGCCCCTGGCAATTTTTAAATCATTAATTACACTTAAACGAGAAAAAGAAACAGCCTCTGTGCCCTCTGTCTTATAGCTAGAGCACTTAATTAAAAATTAAAAACCCCATTTGTGCTAATAAAATCCATACACTAAGTGATGACAGAGGTGACACCTCCATGATGGTATTTTAGATGCAGAGGGTAGACAGTGGTGGTCAGAAAATCAGCTGACGAGGCACCGAACCTGGTGGGGCGCGGACCACAAAGCCACTTTTGGCTCAGATGGGACCAGTGAGGAACAGAAGCTACAGATCAATGTGGTGGAAATGTTTCCTATGAAACTCTTTGTCTCGTTAAGCCATTTTTCTTCCATGCTTTCATGGGATTCACCACTGCACAGCTTCAGTTTAACAGTGATCTTCTGGAAATTCCCTAAACCTCCCACAGATGAGGAAAACTTAACAAAACACACACCACAGTTCCCTATTGTCAAAAATATGAACCCTTGGCTCCAAACGTTGCTGTGGTCTCCTGATGCTGGGGACTTGGCCTGCATATAGGGACAGGAAGTGGACACCAGAGGAGGATGCCCAGGTCCCTGCAAGGAGCTGGGCAGCAGCAGCTGGTCCAGAGAACCCCAAGTTCAGGAGTTAGAGGCATCGTGGAAAATGAGATGGGGGCTGATAACACAGAGGTGTCTTATGTTCCTCACCCCAAGAGGGCGGGGAAATTGAGTTAAAGTTGACCCCCTGAATGGCGAGCCTCAAATCCCCTGCCATGCCCTGCTTCAGGATAACGAGTAAAGATAAAGACCTGTAGAAACCGATTGGGAGAGGGGGCTCCCCAGTGAAAGAACCCAGCCGGCCGCCACACTAAGCCCGCCAGTCTCCAGGACGCGCAGGGGCTTCTGGCCGCTCTTGGGCACCTCACGCTTCAATATAAACTGCCAAATGCCTCCACACGCTTCTGAGAATTAACAGGAAGAAACCTATAATAAAGGAAGCGGAAGATTTTAAAGAACAGAAAGGCAAAAAGATGAACAGGCAAAAAGATAAATTAGAGATTCAATACTGGATAATAGGAAGTGAAGAAAGAGAGAATAGTCCTGACCAGGTGGCTCAACTGGTCGGAGCATCATCCTGCACAGCAAAGCACTGCGGGTTCAATCCCTGGTCAGGGCACATGCCAAGGGTCATCCCAGGCACATACCAAGGGTTGATCCCTGGTCGGGGTGAGTACAGGAGGCAACCAGTGTTTCTCTCTCTCTCTCTCTCTTTCTCTCTCTCTCTCTCTCTCATCAATAAACATATCCTCTGGTGAGGATTAGAAAAGAAAGAGAGAGAGAGAGCAAGAGAGAGAGAGAGAGAGAGAGAAGAAATGTACAAGGAATTTACTTAAATAGAAAAAAAGAGAATTTCCCTGAATTAAAAGAGATGAGTCTTGAAAGGTGCTTTGAGTATCCAGTGCAATGAATTAAAAACACCAATTTAGCATTCATTGTGATATTACGCAATACCAAGGATAAAGAGAAAATCGTAAAATCTTTCAGAAAGAGGGGGAAAGAAAACAACAGGTGCACACAAGGATGGGGAATAAGAATGATACAGAATTTCTTAATGGCAAGGCTGGAAGCCTGAAGGTTGTGTCAAGATGGAACAAAAATTCATTTTGACTTAGTTTTATACTCAGCCAAAAGCTGATCAAGTGAAAGTAGAATAGAGATATTTTCAGAAAGCTACAGGAGGTATTCTGCCAAAATGAGAGAAAGAGGACAGGCTTCAGGGAATCCTATGTCAACAGCTGTGTGGCAGGTCCAGAGCAGCCAAACGGTGTTAGCTCAGGAAAGAGGGGAAAAAATGGACTGATAAATTCGGAAGGCTGACTGCATGTGCAAAACCATAATAAGAGATACTGGAGGGTGTGGGAAGACTTACTTGAATGAAAACTAAGCACGTTTTTAAATGAAGCAATTTTTAAAAAGTTGTTTAAAAATGTAAACACTTAATGTAAATTTCTTGGCTCATCGAGTCATAGCAATAAAAATGAGTATGTATTTTTAAAAATGTGTGATATAAAAAGTTAGAAATATGGAGGTAAATTCCTCCAAAAAGAGCTGAAAAAATGTTGTTAGTTGCTTCTGAAGAGTGAGATGGGGGTGGGAGAGGTAAGAGGTTCTGTTTTGTTGGAAGACTTTTAGTACTTTTGAGTTTTAACTTTTTACACACATAAACTATTTACATATGGTATCTTTGAAATACTTTTATTATGAAAAAAATTAAGAACATACAAAAGTAGACAGAATAATATAATTATACACACACACTTTTTATTTTTTTTAACTAGGGAATAGGTTAAATAAATTATGGATTAGACTTACAATGCAATGCTGGGCAACTACTATTTGAAATAAGAAAAGTGTGCATTGTTCACAATATATTGTATGAGAAAGAGTCACAGAACTGTACGTAGTGTGTGTTTGGTTACCTTAGGGGATAAGATGAGGATTAAAGCAAAAAAAAAAATAAATAAAAGCTATAAAAACAAAACACCAAACCCAACCATCTTTCACAATAAGCATTTTTTAAAAATGCAAAATTCTAGGGATAATACACAAACAAATAAGGATATAGGGTCAGAATTTCCTTTTCCAGAAAGTCAAGTTAAAACTGCCTTGGCTCGAGCTAGGTAGACTCCCCGCCCCCACCCCAAAGCCCAGGGGGCCCTCCGCTGGGCTGGAGAAGGGGCCTGGTGAGCTCACCCCTTTCACACCTTTCTGGCCTGGTGTGTACTAGCCCACGTCCGCGCTACACTTGACTCCCGCAAACTGTATTCAAGAATGGGCACTACTGCGACCCAGGGACAAGTGTTACCGGTCACCTACACAGCAGCAAACTTTGTTCAATCCCATGCCCCAAAAGTAGGTGTGCGGGTGTCATGTATTCACTCATGAAGCCCTTTACGCCGGCACCGTGCTAGGTGCTAGGAATACATGCGACAGTTAGAACTTCTTGACCTCAGACGCTCACAATTTAGTCAGAGAAGGCCCCGTAAACAAATGAATACAGTCAACTGTGTGAAGTCTAAAAACAGAGGCATATGTGGGGACCATAGAGGGACAGGGGAGATATCTACCCTGTGCGTGCCAGTGGAGACAGAGATACCAAGCCCCCATTAGCCCTCTCTTCCAGGTTCGAGGCAGCCCGATCCTAAACCCCCGAGCCAGAGAAGCACCCATGTCACCCCACTTCTGTACTGCCCCAAAGTGAGGGGCCATGGGGGAGGGGATTGGAGATGACCTAGAAGGGAATCCAGAAGCTTGTCCCCCAGCAGGGTGGGAGTAGAACACAGGTGGATTCCCTCACATTTCAACCCATCTGTGTGGCTGGGGTCCTGTCGGGTAGGGGTAGGGGAAAGGTGGAGGTCAAGGCTTGGTCTTGAACTACGTGTTGAGAAGAACTGAGACTATTTGCTAACTGAAAGCCTGCCTATTTATTTATTTATTTATTTATTTATTTAAATCCTCACCCGAGGATATGTTCATTGATTTTAGAGAGAGAGAGAGACAGAGAGAAACATCGATCGATATGAGGGAGAAACATCAATTGGTTGCTTCCCATACCCGCCCAGACCAGGAATCAAGCTCTTAATCTTTTGATGTATGGGACGGCACTGCAACCAACTTAGCCACCCTGTCAGGGCCGAAAGCCTTTTTAAATGAATCGCCAAAGGAATCGCCAGTTACGCACACGTGGGGAAAATGTTAAGTTCAGCAGCCTGCAAGAGCTCCCTGCCCTGTGTGTGTGGGGGTGGGGCACAGACCTCAGGAGGACTATTTGCTGCTCTTCCTATAGCCTGGTGGTTAGAAACCCAGATCTAATCACTCTGGGCAAATTATTACCCAGTCTCTTGCAGCCTCAATCTCTTCTTCTGTAGCATGGGGATGATGGTGACAGTGCCAACTTTAGGGAGTTGTTATGTGGACCAGAACAGTGGTGACACAAAGTATGCCCTATACAAGCAAATCCTAGCTGTTGCCATTACCAGTATGGCTTCAGGTGACATATTTTACCCTTTATTGGGTCCTATCTACGCCAGAGACCAATATATGGTCAAAGCTGGGACAAAACAGGGGAGAGAAAAACAGTCCTTGGAAGGAGACCTGGGGGGAGGAGAATGTGGGGGGAGGGTAAGGGCATCCTCCATCCTTTTTGGGCCCGGAGAAAGATGCCTCAGTAACCACCACGAGCTCTGGCATGTCTGGTGAACAGTGACTTTTGGGACTTTAGACTCCAGATGTGCACCAAATACAAGAACAGTATGTTTCCTCAAGGCATGCTCTGCGGTGCGGACAGTTTACATGAGGGTATAAAGTGACTTAGACGTCCCTCAGGGTCTGGTTTCCTCACCTGTAAACAAGGCTGGTAGATTAGGCTCATGGAACTATTTTTAAAGCATCAGGCCTCCACCGGGCTTTGTAGGTAATCTCTAGGGTCTGTTCCAGCTCCGATACGCTAGCACTTATTTTTAGGATCTCCTTGTTGGCAGGCGCTTAAAGCGGTGCAAACAGAACAGGCTGGAGGCAGAAGCTGTGGGCTCAGGCCTGGGCGCGCCACGTACCAGCCCCCGACTCCGAGGCGCAGCCTCAATTGAGGAGGCCGTACTAACAAAGTCCACACCTTACGGGAGCATCGTGAAGAATAAGCTAGTGTGTGTCTTGACTCCTTTTTTGAGGATAAACCATGACATCCACACAACTGCTATTACAAAGTCGCTTAGGAAAGTATACACAAACAGGAGATGGAAGGATATTTACCTATGTCCTCCGCAGCCGGTACAGTGCTGGACAGGTGCTCAAAACAGGTGTTGCACAAATGAGTGCTACGGCTTTCAGGTAAGGTGACAGCAATCCCCATCTGTCATCACTGCCTGCCTGTGGGCCAGACCCTGCACGTGCAGCCTGACATGCTGGGTCTCAGTGTCCCCCAAAACTCCCCAATGAGGGGGATACATTGCCCTCCACTCATAGACAGGAAACTGAGGCTCCAAAAGGCTGCCCCCCACAGCCACCCAGACATCCAGTGGCAGACCTAGCCTGTCTTATCTCCAATCCTAAACACCAAACTCTGTTTAAAATTAGCAACGCAGATGGGCTATTGTGCCTCAGCCAGCACTGGCAACTGGAAGGATTACAGGGGTCTTCAGACTTTTACTTCTTCTGAGCGTTTGGCTGGAACAGGATGTTCCCTGAGAGAGGCCTGCCATCTCCACATAGCACCCACACTCGGGGTCCAAACGCTGCTGGATGGACTTCTGTAAGCTGAGCCGAGCTCATCCCTCACTTCCCTTGGGCCTCCCCTGGCAGCATTCTTCTGCCGGGCGGGATGTGAGGCCCAGCAAGAGGACAAGAATGGAATTCCTAGAACTGCTGTTCCCATTCCAGGGAAAGGGAGAGCATTTCCCAACAGGGTCAGGGGGAAGTTTAAATGCCTGTGCTCATCAGACACAAGCCAGCAGCCTGGGGACAAAATAATCTGGACAGTTTTAAGTTCAGCTCTCACCAGCTCTGTGTCAACCTGGCGGCAAGTGCACAGACCTGCCAGGGTCGAGCACAGATCTCCCCACCTCCGCTACCACCAGGCAGGAACCACAAGTATCGGGGCCGTGTTCCTGGCTGAGCTGTTTAGCAAGCAAAGCTGACTTGTCAGGGAAAGTCTTGGTAAGAGAAGCGGAGAGATTTTTTTTCACCTCTGCCCCCACCAGCTCTGCAAAGAGAACTAAGATCCCAGCATCTCTCATGCCAGGAATCTTACGAAGCTCCTCGAATACCAACTAGAGGCGATCAGCGAATGGCAAAGGGCCCGTCTGGTTAGTTCCCCTCTTCAAAGGAATTCCCTCGAAGGGAATAAGGTCAGTTTATTGAAAATAAACAAGAACAAGGTTCTTTACAGAGACTTTCAAAATGAAATAGCTAAAATAATTAATCTAAGGGCTGGCCAACCTCCTTCCTCTTCTCTCACTCCCCCGAACACTTCAAAATGCACCTGTGCAGAGCAGGATGAGGGGACCCCTGAAATTCATTACCAATAGGGAGTGCCTTTCCCCGTTACACAGAAATACATGCTGTCTTTGGAAAGGGGAGGGGCACTGTTTTTTGTGTAAATTGTACCCTAAAGTCACAGGTTGAAGTCCCAACCCCCAGTATACCTCGATGTATTCAATATTTGGAGGTAAGGTCTTTGAAGAGGCCATTAAATTAAAATGAAGCCACTGTGGCCCTGGCCGGGTGCCTCAGTTGGTTGGCGTGTCACCCTATACACTGAAAGGTTGTGGGTTTGATCCCCAGTCGAGGTGCATGCAGGAGGCAACTGATCGATGTTTCTTTCTCACATTGATGTTCCTCCCTCCTTCTCTCATCCACTTCCTCTGTCTCTGAAATCAATGAACAGATCCTTGGGTGAGGATTAAAAAATTTTTTTTTAAATGAAGCCATTGGGGTGGGGCCTTAATCCAATATGCTGGTGTCCTTATAAGAAAGAGAGACACCACTGAGGAACAAACCATGGCCCTGACCACAACCACAACCATGTGAAGAGGCAGTAGGAGGGTGGCCATCTGCAAACCAAGTACAGGGGTCTCAGGAGAAACCAACCCTGCTGGCACTTTGATCTTGGACTTCCAGCCTCCAAAACAGTGAGAAAATAAATTTCTATTGTTTAAACCACCCAGACTGTGGCATTTTGCTAGGACAGCTCTGGCAAAGTAATATAGGCCCTTTTATAGGCACTTTACCCTTTTATTCTGAAGTGCTGATGAGAGAAATCCATTTTCACACACGTATTCTCTTTAAGGCAAGAGACTTACTCCCCCGCCATATGCAGCATCACAGGGAAACCAAAGGGAGTCCTCAACCTGCCTGTGCTTCCTGGTATTCTCCCTCCTACCCACTTTTGGACTGCTGAGTTCAAAAACTCAATTCCATCCCATTGTCAGTTCTCCAGAAAAATCAAGGATATTCAAATGGAAGAGCAGAGCAAGTGTGGGCTCATCTGAAGAGTGTTCCCAGAGCCCGGTCACTTGAAGGGGAAAGAGAAGGTGGGCTGGGTAGTGTTGGGAAAGGAGAGGCATGACAGAAGGTGAAATGTATTGCCCAGGGGTCTGGCGTCATGCCCATCCGTATGGTTTGCTTGGTGGAGCTGGACGAAAGTCTTTGAAAATGAGGCATGGGATCTATCACTCAGTGTTTTCCAGGAGGTGACCCTTGTTCTTAAAACCAGGGTGGATTCACTGGCTTGTGATTCTGGTTTGCTTCTACACTTGGCCTTGGCTCCACTGGCCAGTTAAGTTCCCCCTAAGTACCATTTTTTGAGCTTAGTGGAAAACGGTCTGAAAACATGGCCCCCAGAACTCCTCCCAACCCGATTCACACAAGTGGCTTCCCTCTTTCAAAGGAGTTATCCCCCCACCCCCTTTGAATCTGGGTTAGCCCTGTGTCTTGCTTCGACTAACAGAATACAATGTTTAAGTGATGTTACGCCACTTCTGAGCCTGGGCCTTAAGAGGCCTTGCAAACTGCCAACTAAATAAGCTCTGGTTAAGACTCTTGAGTGGCATGAGACCAAGAGGACAGAGACAGCTCCCAGCCTTCCTGGTGTCCCCAGCAATGCCCAAATATGTGGGTCAGGTGATTTTGGGCCCTCTGTAGCCAAAGGCAATCCAGCTGCCCACTGTAAGTGCAGGTAAGATGATCAAGAGATGCCCAAGTAGCCCTAAGAATGGAGAGAAACAACAGATTGTTGTGGTTGAAGTTACTAGTCTTGTGCTGACTCATTAGACAGCAATAGCTAACTGACACAGCCATTCTCATCAACACAAGCAGCTCTGGGTGGCAGGTGAGCCCTGATACTTGGGGCCTGGTCTCTGAGCTCTCTAATGAACTCCCATGGGCATAGGCATTGGATTACGAGGCCCTTTTTGCTGCCCAGGTCCTTGAGCACCCAAAAGCCATGGCCAGATGCCATCTGCTCTTGCCTATCAGTGACGCTGTGTGCAAACATGTCTACGAGGAGCACCAGTCCCTGTGTCTGGGACCCTGGCCCCAAAACTGACTTGTTCAGTATGAAAGAGTCACTTCCTTCTACTTTCTGCTCAATAATAATAGAGAAAAGTGATATCGGTAATACTATTATCTGCAATACTGGACTAAGTGGGAAAGTTCAGAGACAGTAAGTTTCTGCCCGGGACATCCCAAGATAAACAATGAGACCCTGTAAATGTTATCATTAAGACAGCTCAGACCAAGGCCTCGTGGTAAAGTAAGTAGGTTACCCTGAAAACGCTTCATTCCAGGATCCTTCTCAACCTTTCACATTCTAGACACCAGGTTGGGCCCTCAGTCATGGGCCCTCAGCTACGAAGATGAGTAAGGCTCCTCTGAAAGAACTTCTTAGCCAAGCGAGTGAACAAACACAAACAAATGCACATGATTCATTTGTTATGAATCATAACGGAGGAAGAACACTGGCATGGATTTAGGTAAGGCCAGAAAGTAACAGGTTTTTCATTTGTTCAAACACGCAAGAATCTGTGTGTACAAAGGAGCAATTTTCATTAAAAACTTCCACCTTGGGACACCATCCTGGTTTCAGTACCGCTGCCCCTTCCCAACTTTGCTTCTGGAATGACATCAAATAAAGTCCCACACAAGAAATGCCTCACTACCAACAGATAAAGATGATACCTGCTTGCCTTTTCAACAAATTCAGTAGTAAAGACTTTTTTGCTCTTTCAAGAAAAAAAAAATCAAACTCCTCCTTCAATTAATAAAGGCTGCTGCCTTTGAGGATATTGAAAAAAATATGTAAGCCTTTGAATGCAATTAAAATCTAACAACTATGTCTTCATCGTTAGAATGCGAGGCTTATCAGGTGGGCTGCTCTGAGCGGGCAATTCTCACTTGAGTATCATCCAAGTTCTCCTGACTATAGAGTTGGGGGTTGCTTCATTCTATGGATATAACTTGGATGCTTATAATTTTATTTCCTCAACTAGATGCTTATCATTCATTTTCCTCGACTAGAAATCCAAGCCCTTGAGGTCAGACTGCCTTCTAAATCTGGATGTGGTAAATGCCTTAAAAAACAGCGAGGCTCGTGGGTATTGGAGGGAGTCTGGAGTGTCCTACAACATGGCCTCCATCAAAGTCTCTAATGAGGGACAGAGTGTGGAATGTTCAGTCAGGGGTGTTCAACCTTTTGGTGTCTCTGGGCCACACTGAAAGAAGAAGAGTTGTCTTGCGCCACACATTAAATACATCTGTGACACAAAATCACAAAAATATCTCATGTTTTAAGTAAATTTACGATGTTGTGTTGGGCCACATTCATAGCCATCCTGGATTACGTGGGGCCCACGGGCTGTAGGTTAGACACCCCTGAGGGGTAAAATGCTTTAAAAGGAAGGTTAGGTCAGTGTGATAAGAGCTCCATATTTCCTTTGCTGCTTCAATGTCCAAGTCCTTTTAACCTGTCCTTAATAATGAGACATACCCTCCTTTATGTGACTAAGGTCTCGGGACACTGGCTGTGCTCTAGCTTCAGTGCCCAGTGACCTCCCCCTCTTCCTGGCACTGTCTGTTCCATAACCAAACACTTGAGAGCTGCTCCAAGGTAAGCTTCCTGGGCACAGACTTTGTTTGTCTAAGCAAGCAAACTGTCATTAACACCTGTAGCCCTATCTGCTTACCTCTGATTAACCTTATCTAGATACAGTGCTTAAGCATGACTACCACCCGAACAACCCCAGTAGGCTTTGGGGTCAAACATCCAACATGGAACTGGGAACACGGAGGTTGGTGGGGGTGGGGTGGAGCAAAGGAAGGTTTCTGACTCATCCGAACACTCTGCTGGTTTAAGGTGCTACTGGAGATTTTCAAGGCTCCATGGGCTCAAATATTCATAAACGACACTCCCTTCAGCAAATTCCTCGTGCGTTCTCTGGACATTTAACTTCAGATCACTGCCTCAGCCTGTGTGTGTGTGTGCGTGTGTGTGGCAATGGTAGTGGTGGAGGTAAATGACCACGGGAAGTAAACTGGAGTCATTGGAGTGGAGACGGCTCAAATCAGCTGCTACTCCTTCTCCTCCGGGGACAAACACTGTGATGCCATATCCAGCAAGAGTGACCGCTGGACACTTACTTCAACAGCTCCTGACACCTCCTGTAAACGAGTGCAGGCACCCATGCAGACTCTCTCCAGACCCTGGGTTAAAGACTGATGCCAAACCCAGCCTCAAGAGAAGTTTGCCTGGATAGTAGCGTCACTTTTTTGCCAGATCTCAAGGTCTAAAAAGGTGAGGGAAGTCATGTTCCGCTAACTCAAAGTATGGTATTCCCCCCTTATTCATGGGGGATACATTCCAAGACCCCTAGTGGATGCCTGAAACCATGATAGAACTGAACCCTGAGTGACTAACAGGCGGGTAGCATATTCGGCATGTGCTAGACAAAGGGACGGTTCACTGCCCAGGTGGGACAGAAAAGGATGCCATACGATTCCATCATGATCAGAATAATGTGCAATTTAAAACTTATGAATTGTTTATTTCTGGAATTTTCCGCTTAATCTTTTTGGACTGTAGATAACTGAAACGGAGGGAAGTGAAACCATGGATAAGCAGGGGGCTACCATGTTTAGAGTCTGGTATTTAAACCAATCACTGGGAGCTAACTGGAAAAGCGGAATCTCAGGCCCTACATCAGAGCCTACAGAATCAAAATCTGCATTTGAAGGATAGCCCTGCCTGGTATGGCTCAGTGGATTGAGCGCCAGCCTGTAAACCAAAGGTTCGCAGGTTCAATTCCCAGTCAGGGCACTTGCTTGGGTTGTGGGCCAGGTCCCTAGTAGTGGGCATGTGAGAGGTAACCACACATCGATGTTTCCTTCTCTTTCTCTCTCCCTTCTCCTGTCTATAAATAAATAAATAAATAGAAAAGGAGGTTCTCAGGTCATTCATAGGCACACTGAAGACTGAGAAACAGCACTTTAGACTGGGGCAAAAGGGCACCAGAATGAGCTTTTCTCATAAGTTCAAGCTTTTTTGCCCTGGCCAAGGGGTAGGATCAAGTGTGTTTTGGAGGAAAATTTCATACCTTGGCTAACTGGGGCAGGCCAGATTTTCTAACTGAGGTAGAGGCAAGCCAGGGTTCTCTGGTTATAGACTGGGAGCTGTGCCTGCCCCACTGGACACCACGTAAGAAATATCTGGCTTTAGGCCCCTGGCACTACTAGCTTTCACCCAGTTGGCCTCAGAAACTAAGTTACATTCTGATGCAGAAGCCCCTTCCCCTCTCTCCCAACTAAAGACCCTCAAAGAGAGGATGATTTGCTGTGGTCTGCCCCAAAACACCCATTTCCTAGTCCGAAGTGAGAAGCGGAGAGTTCCCTATACAAACAGCACAGCTGGGTATTGCTTCCAATCTGATTTGTCCCCATGAAGCAACAAAAGGTACAAAAAAGGGCTTCGGGAACCTTCAGGCCTGCCTCAGTGCCCACCCTGAACAGGCAAGCAGATTCACACCCTTGCTTGAAGAAACCCCGCAAACTGTTGGGGGGTTCCTGAAAGACACATCATGACCCAGAAAAGCAGAGCAGCATGGACTACAGAAAGGTCAGCCAGGAAAGAGAATTTGAGTCAAAAGTGGCAGGAAGAGTCCCTGGGAACTTTTCCTCGGGCCATTTTTAATAGGAGAGAGAGCAGTTTCCCCCTCTATACTTGGCTGCTACTTCTTGCCCAACTTGAGAAAACGGTGTGACATTGGAAAACGCACATGTATTTTTAAGCTTTGGGGTCTCCGTGCCATGTTTTTAGCATAAGGCAGCACGGCGGGACAAGGATCCCCTAACAAGTCTGTCGTTGTGTTTTGGATCAAACAGTTCAAGACCTAGGATCTGGCTGTGCTCGCTGGTGGTGGGACAGCTGCCTGAGAAAATAAGCATGTGGCCCCGGACGCTGGCAAGAGATGAGGCTGCACTCCGCCCGCCCCGCCCGCCTCTGCCCGCACCCTTGTATCTCAGCGCAGCGCCAGGATCTGTGGCCGTTTTCGAGTAGTTGGGGCAGGAGCAGTTGAGGAGGGTGTAGGGGAGGGAAGAAGGGCAAAAGGGGGTGAGGGCAGTGCGAGGATGGGAGGGACATGGTGAGCCACGAGGAGGATTTCATTATGCAAACAGGCGGGCAGGTTTCATCAGCGCCTGTGCGCCGCGGCTCCGGGGCTGGGAGGTAATGCCTGGCTCCCCAGGGCAGTCCAAGGCTGGCCCCAGCCCGTGCCAGCTCAGCTTCCTCTTCCTCATCCACTCTTAGGGAGGTCACACGGGTCCCCCCTCCCTTCTGGACAGAGGAACGTGTTTTTCTGCATAGCCCTGCCCTAAGGCCCAGGTCCCTCGACGGAGTTCCCACACCGTAAACGGGCAATCTGCCACAGGTGCCAGGGACGTGCTGCTGCAGCAGGCGATCGCCCTCAGCCCAAAGCCTCCGTGAGGGGATGTTTGTCCAGTGCAAAACTGAGGGTATCTCGGGAAGGGAAAAAGGACTCCACAGGAGTCGCTTATCCCAGCAGAGGACGCCCGTCCCATCGCCAGCCAACCCCCACCCCCAAACCCCAGGCCAGCCCTTTCCTTGATCGGTGGGCACGCTGACTCCACCGTATTCCGCCTCATGAGTGTCCCCAACCCCCACAATGGGCAGCACGCCTCGGCCAGTGGCAGTCCGGAAAGCGTGCCTGTTTGCGTGGGAGACACTCAGCTGTCTGTCCCAGAAGAAGGAAACTAATGGAGCAGTTTGCAACTCTGGAGGGCGCACCCAGAAGGCAGGCAACGGGACGCGGCCACTCGCTCCTTCCGTGGCCACCTCCGTGACCCTCGCTGCCTACCTGATGTCCCTTACCGGTTCTTCTCAGTCACCGCGCCCCTGGGTCTGGTCGCCCCGTCCAGCGGACGGTTCCCAATCCCGCCAGCTCTGCCCAGTCCGTCCTCCTCACCTCCTGCACCCGGACCCTGCGAGCCCGCGCCTACCTCCCGGGGTGGTGCTGAAGAGCGTGCCGCCGGGGGTGGTGCTGTAGTCTCCGGGGGGCAGCTGCACACCGTCGCTGAGGACCACCCGGTGAGTGGCGGGGATGGCCCGGCTTGGGGTCTGGCTGCAGCTGCTGCCCCCGGACATGGTCTCCCGCGCACAGTGCCAGCAGCCACAGCGTGGCCCTCCTGCCGCTCCTGCTTCGCCCCGCCTAGCTCGGGCCGGCCCCGCCCAAGGCAGTGCCTTCCGCCTCTTTATCCAACGCCCCCTGGGATTTGTAGTTCAGCCCGTGCCGCCTCATCCGCCGCCCAGCCGGTCCCTGCTCGTGGATTCCGCCGTATCTCGTGATGGGAGGCCCCCTACCGGCCATCGCCTGCGCGCGGGGGCTCCCACCGATCCCCCTTTTCCTGCCACTTCTGCTCCTGGGTCCCTCCAGGCCTTGCTGGCGGGGATGAGGTGGGCGTGGGAGGTCGGGAGGCTTGCCTAGCTTAGTGCATCCCTGGGTCGCCGGCGCGTCTCCCCGCTGCGCGGGGATCCTAGCTGACCCGGGCCACTCTGGGAAGGTCTGCTTGAGGACATCGGGCGGCATGTTACCCTCAACCCTTCCTGTTCTGTGCTTTAGTTCCTCAGATGAGAAAGTGGGGATTCACTGGGCATTCAACGCTCCTTGGTTTATTGAGCATTCGCGATGTGGCAGGCTTTGAAGAAATGGCCGAGAATGCTACCTCCATGGCTTTGGGTGTGGGAGCAGAACACGTGAACAAACCACGCAGCTGGGCGATATGGCTAAACCTCGGGTGAGGTGGAGCCGGCAGGGATAGGACAATCAGTGGAGGCCGGGGTAGAGGGAGGGATAAGAGTGATCAAAGAAGCTCCTTGTAGCCCTTTGCATGGGGTCCAAGGCCCCACGGGCTGTCTGACCTTTCGTAGGCAGTCCTTGAATGGATGAAGGAAAGAATCTTCAAGGAGATCCCTAAGTGGAGAGAGAAAAATGCAAGGAGGACGGAAAAGCCTGTTGGGTGAGAGAACAGTTAATGTCATTGTGGCGGCAACTTGGAAAGACAGAGAACAGTTTAAAAGGGTAATTGGGGCCAGATTGTGAAGGAACTTTTAAAGTATGTTGGCGTGTCCAGACTTTGTCTCACAAGCACAGGAGATATAAGAGATTTTCTAAGCTGGGGAATGACATGATTTAG
Source organism: Mormoops blainvillei (assembly GCA_004026545.1). Lineage (NCBI taxonomy): Eukaryota > Metazoa > Chordata > Mammalia > Chiroptera > Mormoopidae > Mormoops > Mormoops blainvillei. Next base: position 26,511 of record PVJD01009678.1, read on the forward strand.
TGTTGTTGAAAAAGATAACTGGTGGCTTAGGAGTTGGAATGGACCGCAGGAACCAGCGTGAGGCCTGAGGGGGGTCACTCCTGAGTTAAACCATAGGTCTACTGTCCTATGTAAGGCACTGTCTAGTAAGGCAGCCACTGGGCACGTGTGCTTGTGAAGCACTTGAAGTATGGCTAGTCCACATTCACAAGTGTAAAATACACACTAGACTTCAAAGAGTTAGTATAACAAATGGTATAAAATATCTCAATAATTTTTATATTGATTACATGTTGAAGTAATATTTTGAATATATTGGGTTAAGTGAACTCCATTATTTAAATTAATTAATTTCACCTGTTTCTTTTTACTCTTTTTAGTGGGACTATAAGATACATATATATATGTATATATATGTATGGATATATATGTATTTACATATATATCCATACATATATATACACACATACATATTATACATATATACACACACACACACACACACACACATGTTGGAGAGTGCTACTCTAGAATGAGGCAATATGAAAGCAACCCCAAAGTTCTCAGAACTTTTCTCTGAGAAAACCATGAACTCCTCAAATTTTAGCTGTGTTCAGGTACCTTGTAGCTCATCCAGGACAATATCCACCTCCATTTTATGAAAAAATAAACAGAAACCTGAGACCCAAAAGGAACAGGGGCTCGTCCAAGAATACACAGCTGTGAAAAGCCTAGACAGGACTAGAACCCGGCCTCGCTTAACCTTCCAGGCCGGTTTTCTCCTTACCACACTAGACAGCAAAGTGACCATTCTCCTCTCCTGGGAGGAACTGTTTTGAAAGGGAAAGCTTGCTCTGGTGCCTTACTGGACATGAATATTTGGTTCGTTGAGATTGTAGGGAGGGGGCCTGCTAAGAAAGCTCCACACTCAGTAGGAATGGCAGTAGCCTGGGCTGAGGGGCATGGGTTCGAGCCCTAGCCCTGCTGCTAAGTAGCTGTTGAGCCTTGGACAAGTCCCTTTCCCCTTTGGCCTCAGTTTCATCATCTGTCGGATGAGAAGGCTAGATTTGAAGATATCCGAGAACCCTCAGCAGTGACATTTTATTTTATTTTTCTTTCATTATCGAAATTTTATTAGTTGTTTTGAAGGAGTGTCATTTTATGTCTTTGACAAAATCATTCTGAATTCTGCTCCCTTCCCAGTCATTTCACCTGTGGTGGTTTCTACCTCTTTATAGAGCAGGGAGTCATTTATATCAAGTCGTGTAATCATGTATCAGTTCCTGTCAGGCAGGGACACGGTGAAAGTTGTCTTTTAGAAAGATAACTGATGGCACCATTGGCATGTATTTACTCAATCTCACTCACAACAGCACTTAGAGGGACCACTGATAACACTTTTGGGTGCTCAGCTCCCGAAAGCCAAAACTGTTTATTTCTGTCTTCCCTTTGAGGCCCTTTTAAATCTACTTATTAGGTTATTGTTTAGCACTTCTAGCTGGAGATCAAAAGACCGAAAGCAGAATGAGCGAAGGAATGTTTTCTAGAAGAAAGATAAGGAGGGGGACGCAGAGTGAACAGGTTCCGCGGTGCCTTGCTCTGTTTGAGCAAAGCAGGGAGGGACAAAGCTGATTTTTATCATTCTAAGTGGCGTTTATCTGGGTAGCCAAGCAGACACACAGGCCCAGTCCTCTGGTATCAAAAGCTTTGTGAGGTTCATAACAAAAGATAGCAGTGGGAACTAAGGACAGCCCTAAGCAGGCACTGGCCCTCCCTGGTGTTCATCTCGACACAGTTGAGCTAGACCAGTCCGTGTGGGGAAGGAGGGCCATGACAGGGTCCCCGGGAGTGGCTGCCTGAGAAGGAAGTAGCAGGAAGGGAGAAGTGCTTCCAGCTTCACTGAGTTACACTGCAGTGGAGACTGGCTTCGGACGCCCCTCAGGCTAGGGAGGGTTGGGCTGAAGGAGGCGGTGGGAGAGAAGTGACCTCTTGTGTTTGTTTATTTTCATCCTTCCCCGCTGTTATTTGATGCTGACAGTGTTTCCCCTTCAACACTGGGGGTCCTTCACATTAGCCATCAGTGCTGTCACTGGGGGCCCCTGTGGCCCTTAGAGGCTCTGGTACTTTCTTATGTGATAAGGGCTCTTCTCTACATCCTGTCCCAAATATAGATTCAGCCTTTCTCTAGAGCGCTGGTTTCCATTCCAGATGGATTCACCGTATCACTTCACGCACAGGCACAGGGCCTGGTCGTCCTGGTAGGAAATGCTTTGCGAGCTTAATGGCTATGACTGGAATGAAAACTGCCCTGAGCAGAACTGGAGGGGCCTGTTGGGCTTGGTGAGTGGCTTTTGTGGTCCTTGTACATCTCGATCCAGGTTAACTCGATTGTCTCTTTGTGCTCTCTCTGTGGTATTTGGTCTTTTTAGATAGCCCTGCTTGCAAACCCAAGGTGTTGGCCGAAGAATACCTCCACTCTGTACCTTCAGGAGCCTCAGTGTTCATCAGCAGTGACCCCATGCTTCTCAGTTCTGCTTTGCCTCCCGTAAGTTCAATGGCCAGGCTCTTCCCCACAGTAAGAGCTGCTCCTTTTCAACCATAATTTGTTATTCTCTAGTCAGTGGAGAATCTGCTTGTTTTCCTAAAATGTCTTTTTTAATGACTGAATCTTGATCTGAGGGAGAAAGTCTGGGAAACCCTTATGGTTAAAAAAGCACAGGGGCCTCTAAAGGTCATGCGACCATGACAACAGGACATATTAGCTAACAGGAAGGATTCCCAGTGGTACATTCAACGTTTTAATATGGCTCCTGGGCGCAAGGGTTTATAAAAAACTTTAGTGGGCCCTGGCTGGTGTAGCTCAGTGGGTTGAACGTCCACCTGCAAACCAAAGGGTTGCTGGTTCGATTCCCAGTCCGGGCACGTGCCTGGGTTGCAGGCCAGGTCCCTGGTAGTGGACGCACCAGAGGCAACCACACATCGATGTTTCTGTCCCTCTCATTCTCCCTCCTGTACCCTCTGTCTAAAAATAAAAAATAAATAAAATCTTAAAAAAAAGTTTTTTTGTGTGGCCCAGAGTAGTGCCTGCAATCTTTACCCTGACCTCAAGAGTGGGTTCTTAGGCTGAATTTCTTGTGAATCATCTTCTTCCCATTGCAGAAATAAGACAATGATGCTGGAGAGTGGAGGGAGTGCCCATGCTATATTTATCTGGGGCTCCCCTTCTGCGATGACCCTGGGTGTGTCTACCTGAGATGTCAGAAGGTATTGTGTGCTGGCCAGGAGATTGAAACAGCAAAGGAATCCTTCGGTGACAACAAAGAACAGTAGCATTGTAGTCACCAGGAAGAAACAGGAGGCCAGCTTCTTAGACCTAAAAAACCTTCATGGATGGTCAGTCAGTGTCACTCAAACTGGGTCATTTGAGGACATTTCATAAAGGGACAATTTATAAAGGTATGAGCTAGAGGTAGGGAAACTGCAGTACTTGGGGAAGGAATAAGGGAAGCATAAATTATTGGAATGGGGGAGCGGGGAGAAAAAAGGGGAGTAAGAACACGTGAGTGTGAAAACTGTGTGGAAGCGGCACCGTATGGAGCTGGCATTTTCAGCCCTGGCTTGCACAGGGTGGGAGCAGGAAGTAGAAACTCATGCCTCTCTGGCCTCCTGCCCTCTGCTCTGCAGCCCAATTCCCCAGTGGTCTAATCCAGCTGGAGGACAAAGGACAAGGTGGCCCATTGATGCTGTCCTATAGGCCAACTTCCTGGGGCACAGAGCAGGGTGGAAATGGGTAGAGAGTGAATCTAAAGGGGTAACAGAAGATTCCAGCACAGTGGAGTAGAGGAGAAATCAGGAGGGGGTGTATGAAAGCGTCCAGAGCAAATCCTGGTCCTGAGCAGATCCACGCATGTGCAGGTAGCGCATTGAGGCACTGTTCTTGCTTTGGGATTAGGGTTGGGACTCAGGTCCACAGTCCCCTAATGCATAATGCGAGTCATCAAGGTCCTCAGCCCCGAATGTTCTGTCTCACCCCCAAAACCCAACCACCTCCATTACTCACAGGTTGACCCCATTTTAACTTTTTTCTTTTAACTAAAAGGTTCTCCTAACTTTACACTGTCTTTGGCATTCATGACCCTGCAAGTAAGGGAGACAGGAAACGAACACTTCCTGAGTCCCTACTCTGTTCCTGTGCCATGTGCAAGAGGTTGGACTGAGCAAATCACTTAAATTGTACCACAACCTCCTAAGACATGCATTACTAGCTGCATTTTGCACATGAAGAAAATGAGGTGTGAGGGTGGGGGGTTAGCCGGCTTGTATTCAGATCTCCAATTCAAATCTTTTTATAACCTGCTTGGTCCAAAGCCCATGCACTTCATTGCCCCAGTGATTCCCAAACTTCAGAGTGTGTCAAGTAGGCCGGGGAGCTTGTGAACAAGGTGGGATCTTTAACTGAGAGCAGGTTTTAATGTGAGAAGAGGGGGGAAGTCATGGCAAACAAGAGAAAAGGTTGCAGTGGAGGCAAGGATGGTGTCTTAGTCTGCTTGGGCTGCTGTAACAAAATCCCACAGACTGGGTGGCTTATGCAGCAGATATTAATTTCTCTCAGTTCTGGAGATGGGGAAGTCCAAGATCAAGGTGCTGGCAGTTTTGTTTCCTGGTGAGGGCCCTCTTCCTGGATTGCAGAGGGCCGCCTTGCAACCCACGTCCTCAAGTGGTGGAGGGAGAAGGCTCTGATTCCCTTTTCTTATAAGGACACCAATCCTATCATGGAAGCCCCACCATCATGACCTCATCTAAACCCAAGTACCTCCCAACGGCTCCGCTTCTGAATACCATCCTATTGGGTTTACCATCACATGTGAATGTGGGGGCAGACACAAACATTCAGTCAAGCAGATAGGAACCTCGAAGACTCTTGCCCAGGGTGAGTCCACCCCTCTTCTGGGTAGTGGCATTGCCCTCCCACACCCCAGGAAGGGCTCCAATGTAACTGCCTCCTCTTTCTCTTCCCTTGATTCCAATTGAACCCCAACGTTCAGGCTTCTAGCCTCAGTGGATTTCACAGAAAGCATGAATGCTCTCAACAGTGACATATATGAACTCAAAGCTGATGGCATAGTGTTAATTGCATGGGTTTTGTAGACAAAATGTCCTGGGTTCCAGGTTTACTTATGATCTAGGTGACCCTTGCCAGGTACTCCGACATTCAATTTTGTTATCTGTTAAATGGAGTAACACTATTTACCTATGTAAAACTTAACAGCACAGTGTTAGGGACCATGATGGACTTAGCGAATATAAAGAACTGTCTAGAAGACTGCCCCCTGATTCCCAGGCCTGGCCCTCTTCCTTTGACACTATATTTCCTCTATTTGAGGCTCAAAATGTGACTTTAAATGTTCCAGCCTGCAGGGGACCTTGCACGGCACATCAGTAGCCTGCCATCCTAACGTTTGGGTCAGAGGGTTGGCTTGTACACATGAGAAAACGTACAGACAGATAAAAAGGAAAGCAAGACGTGGGGGTGTGATGTGAAGGGAGTGGCTGGTGTTTACTCTTCTGAAGCCACTCTAGAACATGGGAATTGTTAGGGGAACCCGAAGATTCTCCCGTGGAGTAGAGCGATTTACCCGAAGCTGGTCCCCAACCTGTTAGCTACTGGGCTGGAACGCCCTCTAGCGGTCCTCTCGCTGAGCCTGTAGGGTTTGCTTTGTAAATTTTTCTTTTTAGTAAGACCAGTTCTGTTGACAAGTCTGTCCCTCAAAGTTTTACTGAGAATATTTCTTGCCAGGGGGTATTCTAAGCACAGGGGATAGAGTGTTGAAAATTCCTGCATCCCTGAGTGGTATGGGCTAGTGGGTTGGGCGTCGTCCTGCAAACCTAAAGGTCACCAGTTTGATTCCCGTCTGGGCACATTCCTGGGTTGCAGACCAGGTCCTGAGGTGGGGACCTAGGGGAGGTAACCAATCGATGTTTCTCTCCCACTCTTTCTCCCTCATTTCCCCTCTCTCTAAAAATAAATAAATACATAAAATCATTTTTAAAAAGAAAATTCCTGTGGTGTTCTTTCTTTAACTCAATATCTGATTAGTAGCTTACATTTGCAACCCTGAAGCACATAACTTGCTCCATTTTAGGCACTGCGAAAAGTGAATTTTAAAAAACTAACAGGCATAGAACCCAAGTAAAATGAAACCAGAGTACTGTGTAATATTGATGTAAATTTGAGGAATGAGGCTTTTTGAGCTCAGTTTTATGTGACTTGCCATTGTATCTTAGTACTTCTTATCTTTATTATAAACTATACTTCTGATTTGCATATCTGTTTAGGTTTGTCTGTGAATGTATTTACCACTTTCAGGGGTTCCTCTCATTTGTTTAATATAATATGTGATGATGTATTTTAACTGCCTTAAATCTCCCTCTCTTTTTTACAACTTATTGATTTTAGAGAGGGAAAAGAAGAGAGGGAGGGGGAGAGAGAGAGAGAGAAAGAAACATCCATTTGTTGTTCCACTTATATATGGCTGATTCTTGTGTATGTCCTGACTGGGGATAGAACCCACAAGCTTGGGGTAATAAGACGATGCCCTAACCAACTGAGCTACCCAGCCGGGGCGGGGTTCCTTTAGTTCTGCACTGTCCAATAGTCACATATGACTATTTAAATTAATTAAAATCAAATAAGATTTAACATTTCGTTCTTTAGTTGCAGTACTAATGTTTCCAGTGGTTAATGCCAGCATATCCCTGGTGCCTATCTTGTCAGACAGCACAGATATATCATTCCATCAGAGAAGGTTCTATTGGACAACAATGTTGTGATAGGGAATCCAGCTCTGAGAATGTTGCATTATGTTAGCAAGGAGGTGTAATTCATTCACTCCTTTCTTCTGCCCTCTAACCTGCCGCTTAGAAAGTAGCCTCCAGCTGGTACCATAAGGAAAATAGAGGCTGCGCGAGCTGAAAGACCTAACTTTCTAGTGTTTGCTGACTCCACTGGGAGAGGTGTCCACCTCCTTTGCTCTCCTTTGGCCCAGTTGATCATCCAAACAGGCATCAGACCAACAGAGGGAGCTGGTTCCCAGGCCTCTCAGCCCTGTGATTGCTTCTTCCTTGGGAGATTTTGGTTGCCAAAGCTTTGCCTCTCTGCCCCCTGTGCCCTGGGTTGCCCCCTCCACTCTCGCCCTCTGCCCTTTCTAGTTCTTTCAGTTTCAAGAGACTTGAGGGGGGTTCTGCTTATTGATGAATTATACACAAGGAAGTGTATATAAGCGTATATTTCCTCCGATGAGAGAGCAAGTAGGCAATGAATGTGAGGATGTCTGAAAATGTTCAAGTCTTTACTTTTTGAGCCATTGCCATTTTCTTTGCTTCAGCAGCAAAAAAACCCTGGATGGAGCATACTGCACCACAGTCTCTTCCCATTTCTGCTGCTAACTAGCTCTGTGCCTTTGGGCAAGTCATTTCCCTCACCCCTAAGCCTCATTGTTTTCACATGTGGTGAGGGATGTGGGGCTTGATGATTTCCAAAGACTTCTGCAAATCTAGATTCTTTAACTTAGCCGGTCTTTAAACTTTTTGTGACGTCAGCGGACAAAGAGGTTGTGATTAAAACAGAGCCTGTCCCCGAAGATAAATCTCCAGGCTCGGATGGCTTCACTGGAGAATTCTATCAAACACTTAAAGAGGAATAAACACCGATTTTATACACCCTCTTCCAGAGAGCTGAGGAGGGAACCCTTCCCGACTCATTTTATGAGGCCAAATTGTCTTTATACCCAAACCAGACAAAGCCAGTACTAAAAAAAGAAAACTATAAACCAACATCTCTCATGAACTTAGATGCACAATCTTTAATAAAATATCAGCAAATTGAATCCATCATCATTTAAAACAATTATAACATAAAAAGAATTACACACCATGACAAAGTAAGATTTATTCTAGATATATAGGCTGTTTCACTATTCAAAAGTCCACCATATCGAGTGGTCAATAAAGTTTAGGTATTTTTAAAAGTCCACCATATCAACAGGCTAAGGGATAAAAACCATATAATCTCATCAATTGGTACAGAAAAACCATTTGATAAAATCCAACATACGTTTATGGTGAAAACTTTCAGCAACTTAGGAATGGAGAAGAACTAACTCAATTTGATAAAGGGCATCTACAAAACCCACAGTTAACATCATAGTTGGTGGTGAAAGACTGAAGCTTTCTCCCTAAGATGCGGAACAAGGCAAGGATGTTTTCTCTCACCGCTCTTACTCAGCAAAGTGCTGAAAGTTCTAGCCACTGCAATAAGGAAGGAAAAGGAAATTAAAAGCATACAGAATGGAAAGGAAGAAACAAAACTGTCTCTATTTGCAGATGTCATGACTGTTTCTCAAGAAAATCCCAAAGAATCTACAAAAAATTGATAAAAACTCCCATGACTACTATATGAGTTCTGCAAGGCCATAGGATTTGAAATCAACATACAAAATTAATTACATTTCTATATGCTAAGGACAAACAGGTAGGAACTAATTTAAAATGCTATACCATTTATAATTGTTACCGAGAAAATGAAATACTTAAGTGTAAACTTAAAACATGCGCAAGATTTGTATGCTGAAAATTACAAAACGCTGCTGAAACAAATTTTAAAAAGACCTAAATAAATGGCGAGATACACTGTGGTCATGGGTTGGAAGACCCAACATAGCAGAGATGTCAATTCTTCCCAAATTCATCTATAGGTTTAATATAATTTCTATCAAAATCCCAGCAAGGTCTTCTTGCAACCATAGACAAGCTTATTCTAAGATTTAGATGGAAAAGCACAGAGCCTAGAATAATTACAACAATCTTGAAGAAAAAACAATAAACTGGGAAGAATGACTCCAACTCATATTAAGATAAAACAGGAGACTACGATGAAAGAAAAGAGAGATCAAACCCTGGTCCGCCCTTTCCTGAGACCGTAGAGACGGAACCTCAGGAGGCTTCTCTTCATCTGACGGCTGAAGCAACGATGATCATGGGGACATTCGAAGGCCAAAGGGGACACGGGGAGTTCTGTTTCCCAGAGAAAACCCCCCATCCTCTTTGAACTCCTTCAGAAATGGCAGGGACTTTAGTGAGAGGAGCATGTGGTGCTTGGGAGGGAGAATCTGAAATACTGCTGGTTTCTCAGTCTGTCTCATGGGAGAAGTCACGTGTTCTAATTCTTTCCACAGGTGCACCCATAATTTGAAAGCAGACCGATATCTTCTCATTCCTGATGAATAGTTGTGTGCTAGACCTGATCCTGAACATAATATTTGCTGGTTTGCCTTCTGTGAATTCTCATGTTCGTAGGAGAAAGAAGGGGTGTAGAGCCTGCTTCAAGTTTAGGTTAAGAGGCAGGACTGAAATTGGGGTTACCTCAAACAAGTCACACACAAGGTGAAATCAGGCATTACAGTGATGGTTCATTTCTAGATACTCTATTTGTCTCTTTTCCAAGTCTGTCTCTATTTCTAAAAATTTCCCATTTTTTCATTACAGGCTCTATTCTGTTACCTCCTTAGTAACTTTAAACTTGCTTGTTTTGTTGTGTCTTTCAGATTGCTCCGTCATTTCTAATTCTTGGGATGCCAATTCTCCGATTACCTGTCTACTCAGGGGGTTCATTTCTTCTTGTGCTTTCTAAGTTTTTATTATGCCCTCATCTTCAGCTCGGACTGTTTTATTTTCAGTGAGAGTGTTCTAGAAGTAAAGCCGTTTTGCATTTGCTTTTGCTGGGGCTGCAGGGTTGAACAGAGCCTAAATGAAATTTGTGTTAATTTCTTGGCTTCTTGGCTTAGAATTCTCATTAGCATAGGGCAGTTAGTGGAAATTTGGACCCACGCAATGTAAACTTGATTTGGTAATCTCTTATAGGAGAGTTCCTCTCCTGCCTGCCTCCCTGCACCGCACCCCCCCCCGCCCCGCTTCTCAGGCTCTGAGACACAGCAATTTTGCTTTCTGTTTCTCTGGACTGGTGGGAAGAGTTTTGCAAGCCCCTTTTGGGCAGCATTACACACGGGTCTCAGTTCCAGCCTGCACCCAGGCCCTGTCCCCACGCCCTCCCTGACTGCCACATCAGGCTCATGTGACAGCTCTCTCTGGCTGCCAGTTCCCTCTCTGGTTCTGAAACATGATGATTCCCCTTACTTTCTGTTTTTGTTTTGTTTTTTTACCTTGGTTATATATATATCCATCTATAGGGAGATACACACACACATATATATCCATATCTATCTATCTATCTATCTATCTATCTATCTATCTGTCTGTCTGTCTATCTATCTATCTATCTATCTTATTTATTTATCTACCCGGAAACAGTGATATGGTTTACCCACATTTAAGTCTCTGTAGGGTCAGGACACTCATTCCCATTAGCCCAGCCCTACATGTTGTAGGAACCTCCTGTCTTCTGCAGAATTTGTTTAACAAAATAACTTCCAGAATATCCACAATACATCTTGCGCGAAATATGAAATCATCCCAGGATCCTTAATAAGCATGAATTTGTACTTATTTGAATAATTAAGAGTTTTTGGCTTTTGATTAACTAGAGCAGTCTATTACACCAACATGCTGATTAATTCTGTTGAGTGTTCATCACATTAAACTTGACATTTCTTGTTGCAAAGGAGTATGGATATCTTTGGTTTGAAGATTTTTCGCTTGTGTTCTTCCTTCTCCAGGTAACATCCTTTCTCTCTGCAGGGTTATAACTTGTACCTCTAATCAGGAACTTCATATATACACATATTTGCCCCCTTGCCCACCAGGAAACAGTTAAAAACTCAAAACTCACGTCCTCCCAAAAGTCTTTCTGGATTAGTTCCTGTACTTATCTAACCCCTGTATTTACACTACTTGAATTGCATCAGGTTATTTTACCTTCATTAATGTGAGAGTTGGTGAGCGTTCCTGTTTTTCAGATGTGTATTCAATAATCTATAATAACATGGGGCTTGGTGAGGGCACTATGGTGTCTTCTACTCTTATGCACATCTCATCAGGCCCAGGAAGCTGTTCTGTACCCTTCTGTACCCAGTGAGTATTTGGTTATTTTGCAGACAGATCAGATGAATATCCTTGTGCTACTTTTTTATTTCCCCTTTTTATTGTATTTATTGGGGTGACACTGGTTAACAAAATCATGCATGTTTCGGGTGCACAATTCCACAACACATCATCCGGACACTGTTTTGTACCTTCACTACCCCAAGCCACGTCTCCATCCTTGTCCTCTCCTCTCAGGACCTCAGGACCAGCCATTTTGTCTCCAGAGGGCATCAGCTACTCAGGATGCCAGTTTGAGAACTCAGGACCTTCATCTCTTCCCAGTACCAGCTGCTGAGTGCCTTGCCCAGAGCTAGGCTGGAAGAGCTCAGGCTCTTGAATAGCGATGACATCAAGATAGCCCTCCTTCCCCCAGCCAAGTTCTGCTTCGGAGCCAGTGAGGCGATCAGGCGCCCAGTCCTGCTGGCATTTCCTCTTCTGGTACTCAGGGGCTCATTAAGGGGTGGAGGGCTTGGGTAGGGGCCAGGAGAAATGGGAACAGTACTGGAATGAAAGACAGGCACCAGCGACTCTGGTTTCCAGGCAGCATTTCTAGAGAGGCAGCACTTCGTTTTCATATTGGGGTTACATTGCAGGGACTTCCTTCCTGCAGCCTATGGAGAGGACCCCAGACACTAGAAGTGGCTAAAAAGACAACCCCGTCCTCTGCGGGGTATGAGGTTGTCCCCCATTCCATGGGCTCCATTATATTTCCCCGGTGATCACAGATGATGTCTTAGTACTCTCCCTGCTCCCTGCAAGCCCAGGGACTCCTCACTCCCCACCACACCGTCCTGGAATGCCTTCCTGGCTACTGGGACTGCCTTTGATCTTAACTGGCATCATGACATTAGAATTACTTTCTAATCCGGGGGGTCAGATGTGAGTCCACGTATGTAAACAGAAGGTAAGGTAAGCCAAACCAAGCAAAGAAATGCAACTAGGAAATGAACACTAAATGATGCTTAATTGCTCAAGCAAGCCCTGGGTGGATGCGGTGGCTGTCATGGTCCAGCAATGCATGGGGCTGAGTGGGTCACAGCTGCACAGGTCTCCCCTCTGCCTGTTTTCCACAGCTCTCACCCCTCCGTTGCCCTACAAGGTCCCTGGTCCGTGCCTCCATGGTACCTCCACAACCCCCACAGGTGGGACAGCTTAGCCAGAGGCACCTAGAGAAGACTCCCCACCAATGTCTGAGCAGTTGCTGGTATTTAAGGTGCCTTCCGTTCTACCCTTCAGTTGGTCAGCTTTCTCACATCCCTCACAGAGGGCTCCAGAAAGCAAGGGGGTGGTGGGGTGGTGCAGCTCACACCTTGACTTACCACTTCCTTTCTACTCTTAAGCCCCCTCCTTCACCCTAGGAGTAGCTGAGAGGATGGGGTAGGGGAGGGATGGTCCCTGGAGAAGACCTCCCCAGTGGGGCAGAGGATGGGCACAGCTATCTGATGGCCTGAAATTTGGGAAGTAGTGGGGACAGGCAGTGGGGCTGTCCAGAGGGAAGTTTCTGTTTCTTGTCCCTTTTTTTTTTTTAATGTATTTGGGACACTGGGAAAAATGGGGGAAGGGTGCAGGCAGGAAGGGGAGATGGGAAGCAAGCCAAAAAACAACTATCATTTTGACTTGCTGCGTTCCTAACATTGAACTCATTCTAGCCTGTTCCCAGTATAAAAGGAAAGGGGCAGGGCATTACTGGCTGCCTCAAAGGCTCCAGATCAACTATTCAGACCTGGGCCTCTGGGAGGGTGTGGGGGGTCCTGGTTGCACCTGGCCTAAGGAACCTGCGTGAACTCGACTCATTACACAGAACTCAGAGACTTTAAGAGGCTCCCAGGTGACCTGCATTTCCCTGGCAGGGCTGGTCAACCCCGGACAGGTCCCGCCCTGGTCTACAATGAGTTTGGCATATAAACACAATGCAGTTGCAAAAAGTTTAACATTCTGTAAACAGCCCGGGTTGAATTAGCAGGTTCGTCTCATGGGTTCAGCTGAGTCTTGGGACCCTCCAAGCCTCACAAGGATGTTTGGGAGCCAGCCCTGCCATTGTGCTGTGACACAAAAGCAGTCTTAAGTCTCAGCGTGGCTGTGTTCCAATCAAATTTTATGAAGGAATACTTAAATTTGAATTTCGTATGATTTTCATGTGTCATGAAATAGTAACCGCTTTTCTTTTATAAACGTATTTATATATTTTTATCCTCACCTGAGGACATTTTTTTCATTGCTTTCAGAGAGAAGGAAGGGAGAGGAACATTAAAATGAGAAACATTGATTCATTGCTTCCTCTGTGTGCTCCTGGACCAGTGATCGAACGAGGGATCATATGCACCTGGATCGGGGATGGAACCTGCAACTCGGGTACGTGCCCCGACCCGGAATTGGACCCACAGCCTTTCGGCTATGGGATGACGCTCCAACAAACTGAACCACACGGGCCAGGACTAACCACTCTCCTTTTAACTTTTTTTAAAAATTGTGGTAAGAACACATCATGAAATCTCTTCTGTTAACAAATGTTAAGCATAGAGCACTTTATTGTCAACTGTAGGTCTTTTACTTGTCTTTTAACACTTTAAAAATGTAAAAGCCGTCCTTAGTTCTCAGGCCATATAAAAATGGCTAGAACTGACCCAGAATTGGGCCGTGCTTTGCCAGCCTCTGGTCTAGAAATCTTGGTCAGTGGCAGCCAGTTTGTTAGATTCTGTTTCAGCATTAGCTACCAAGGTACGAGGACAATAATATCTGTGTTTGTGGACCCAAGGGCCCCAGAGAAGAATCCCTCATCATTGCTGTTCTTTCTCTCTCTGTCAGTAAACCCCAGTTTTTTTAGTGCCACATAAAAAGAGTCGATGAAGTTTCACTTTTGTTTTGTATAAGGAAGCGGCCAACGAGCACCAGCAATTTTATCACACGCGCAGCAGTATCAGAACAACAGACACTGGGGACCGACAGCCGTGAAGCCGTTCAAGGACAGAGTCAGGGTCCTCCGCTTTGCAGAGTGCAGTTCCTCAGTCAGTCACAGTGCTCACTGAGGCAGGCAGATGCGTCATTGCTGAGGCGGGTACCTGCCTCTTGGTCTTGACACCTCTGCCAGATGTTTAGGAACTTACAGAACTGGAGGGATCCTCTGGTATACTCAATCCCACTGCCTCTGCCCCAGGAGGCACTGGTGGCTTCCAACATGGCGCCAGGAGCCTTGAGGTCCTTTCTGGCGCACGTGTTTCCGGGCCTCAGCTCCGTAATTACTTTTCTTTTTTCTTCAAGAAGTTAACGCCAGCTGTTTGCATCGGAAAAGCAGATTTGAAACAGAAATCTCCCTTTATCTTTTCTTCCATGATCTTCGCATCTTCCACTGGTTTCAGAGGGTTGGAACCCTCAAAACAGATTCACCCAGCTGGTCAGTGCCTTGAGCGGATTTGCATGACTGGGTGCAGCTCCGCATCAAGGTTATTATTGGGAGTCTCTTTGGAAATGGCTGGCTGGTCACCACGCAGTTGCTTGAGCTTCTATCATTTCCCTAAATGATGTACCCGTGCAGAGAACCCTAACGAGTAGCAGGGTGACATTGGGCCCATGAGCGCCAGGGGCTTGAGCACCCTGCAGCCCCCACAGATGCTCTTCCACGTGGAAGAGCAGGTATTCTTGCGGGCAGGAGCCTTATATCTCAGTTGAGTTTGTTTCCTTAAGGTTTTTCTTGGCAAGCCAAGAAAAACTCAACAGCTACCCCCTACTTAATTAAAAAAAACCCAACAACTGCGAAGACCATCTTTACCATCTTTACAATCAGCAATACTGAACTAGTCGTTCTCTAAGGCCACCTACTGCTTAAAGCTGCTGGATCTTGGCTCATGCTGTTCCAGACTGTTCCCTCTGCCTAGAATGCCCTCCTTCCTTTCATCTGACTCATGGCATCACTCCACAAGGAAAGCTTTCCCTCACCCCACCCCTCTCAGCAGAGCTAAATGCCTTTCCTCTCTGCTCCCTCTACATATCTGATTTTGCCCTTATCCATGCCTGTCACAAGCCTTTCATCAGCCACCTTACGGGGTTATCACATCTGACTTGAAGCTGGATGAAAAAAGCGGCAAGGATTAAAGAAGAGCACTGGAAATAGGGTTTTACATCCTCTAGCCTTAATGACGAACTTCTCCAAAGGTGTACAGTGGGCCTTAAAAGGCTACAACTAGTTCGAGGCCACTAGGATTAGTACGACATTTATAACTCTAGCTTCCAGACCAAGTTAGTTGTAATACCTTATTAGCAAATACAAAAACAACTTTGGAATTATTGACAAATAAGTCATTTAAAAACATTGTTTATATGCATCTCATTATTCCAAGATCTCAATGTTTGTGCCTGTCTTGTAATAAAGTATTAATATATATAGACCACTGAAAACAGCGCCTAGCATTTCATAAGCAGTCCATAAGTGTTAGCCACTTTTAAAAGTACATAAAAATTTTTAGTTTTTTCATATACACACACATGTATAGAGAGAGGATCCATATAGAACTTTTTTTTTTTTTTACTGAGATATGAACATGAAAAAACATTTTGATGTTCTGGACTGTGAGTTCCCGAAGGAGCAGAAAGCACATGTTAACTATCTTTTATTTTTCCTAAGCATATAGCAAGGCACCCGGCACAGAGAAGGCATTGAAAACACAATTGAACATCACCCTGAGCTGTCTGCCTTGTGTAAGCCGACCTTGTAAGTTTATATGGAAGGAGAATGGGTCACAATAAGCAGAGGACAGCTTTAGAAGTGAAAAGGTGTAAAACAAACAGAGTCGTGCTATGGGGGCAGAGGGAGAGGGGCTAAGTGGGCATACTTTCTGTCCACAGCGTAAAGCTGGCAAGAAACTGGCCTTTCTGCCTGTGCCGGAGGGTTCTCCCGTCTTTCTGTTTCCTCAGGGATCTTGCCCTCTGTCTGACCAGCCTGGAGGGGTCGGGCAGTTCTCCGGCATCACCTGCACCTCGGCATTCCTACGCAGAGCGTTGGGCTACACAGAAAGATCTTTCCCTTTCGGCTCGGTCTAACAGTGTAGCAACTGTGTCTTTTTGTTTTCTTTCTTTCTTTTTTTTTATGTTTCCTTCCACTTATTTTGATTAATACTTTTTCATAAATGTTACCAATACTTTATTTGGTATTCTTTATTCCCTATCTTGCTTAATTTTTTTTTTTTTAACATTTTGACCTCCTTTACACATTTCTTTCACCCCCACCCCTACCTCTGGCAACAACCAATCTATTCTCTGTGTCTGTATGCTTGGTTTAAAAAATTTTTTTTAACATTCCATATATAAGAGGGATCATAGGTGTTTGTCTTTCTCTTTTTGACTTATTTCACTTAGCATAATGCTTTCGAGGTTTAGTCATGTTGTCCCAAATGGCAAGATTTCCTTCGTTTTTATGGCTGAATGATATTCCATTATACACACGTGTACCATAACTTCTTTATTCATTCATCCATCAGTGGACACTTAGGTTGTTTCCAAATCTTGGCTATTGCAAATAGTGCTACAATGAACATGAAGGTGCACATATCTTTTCAAGTTAGTGTTTTTATTTTCACCTTATACTGTGGACTGTTTCAAACACACACAAAAGTAGACAGGATAGTATCAATATTTCCCCTCCCAAGTACCCATAACCCACCTGCCAGAATGGTCAATACATGGCCAATCTTGCTTCACTTATAATCTCTTGGATTGTCTCATATTTTTATTCAGTTTCATGAGACTTTGTATTGTGGTAAAACATATAACATAAAATTTTCCATCTTAACCACTTTTAGATGTACAGCTTTGTGGCATTAATTACATTCACAGTGTTGTGCAACCATTACCACCGTCTATTTCTAGATGTTTTCATCATCCCAAGCAGAAATTCTGTACCCATTAAGCAATAACTCTCTCTTCCCCCTGACCTCAGCCCCTGGTAATTTCTAATCTACTTCGTGTCTCTATGAATTTACTTATTCTAGATATTTCATCTAAGTGGAATCATACTGTATTTGTCCTTATGCATGTTGCTTATTTTAGTTAGCGTCATGTTTTCAAGTTTCATCCGTATTTTAACACGTATCGGAACTTAGTCTTCTTTAAAGCTGAACAATATTCCATTGTATGTGTATGGCACACTTTGTTTATCCATTCATCAATAGGTGGACACTGGGTCATTTATACCTTTTGGTTATTGTAAATAATGCTGCAGTGAACATTGGTATACAAATATCTGTTTGAGCCCTGCTTTCAGTTCTTTTGGGTACAAACCTAGGAGTGGAATTACTGGGTCATATGATAATCTATGTTTAACTTTTTGAGGAATGGCTGAACTGCTTATACAGTGACTGAAGGGTCCCAATTTCTCCACATGTTCTCCAATACTTACTTTTATTTTTAAAAAATTATAGTCATGCTAGTAGGTGTGAAGTCATCTCATTGTGGTTTTGATTTGCATTTCCCTGATGTTGAACCTCTTTTCATGTTCTTACTGGGTATTTGTGTATCTTTTTTTGAGAAATATCATGTCCTTTGTGCATTTAAAAATTGGGTTGTTTATCTTTTTGTCGTTGAGTTTCAGGAGTTCGTTATATATTCTGGATGTTAAACTTCTATTGAACATGAGATTTGAGAATATTTTCTCCCATACTGAAGATTGTCATTTCACTTTCTTGATGCACAAGTTTTTAATTATGATGAAGTCCAATTTATCTGTTTTTTCTTTGATGCCTGTGCCTTTTAAGTATAATATTTAAGAAATGGTTACCAAATCTAAGGTCATGAAGGCTTGCCCCTTTGTTTTCTTGTAAGAGTTTTGTAGTTTTATTTCTTAAGCTTAGGTCCTTATCTGTTTTTAGTTAATTGTTATATATGGAATGAGGCACAGAGGTATATTGTTATGAAGCAGCTTTTATAGTGAGGAGACAGTAACTGTTTATTCTTTGAAGTGATTGGTTATAATATAGAATTATCTTAAATGATAACAAATTAGTGGTTACCTCATATAAATTTTAGGGAACTGTTTTAATTTCACTTATGGTTTTCAGAGGCATGAGCAAGAAGTGATACAGGTCAAGTTAGTCTTGCTTGTCTTGCAAAATAAGCTAAATTAAACTTTGCTGCATAACTAACCTGGTTTTGTCTGCTCAGGGAATTTTCAAGCCTGGTCTCCATTTGTGTTTGATTTTAACAGGTGTAATGTAAAGGCCCAACATTATTCTTTTCCATGTGAATATCCAGTTTTCCCAGCACCATTTGTTGAAGAGGCTGTTCTCGCCCTATCAAATGGATGTCCCTCTTCCTGACTATCACTTCACCTTGTGAGGGGTGATTTCTGGGCTCTCAGTTTTATTCTATGGATCTATATACTAATCCTTATGCCAGTACCACACTTTTTAAAAATTTTTTAATTTATTGATTTTAGAGAGAGGAGGAGGAGGTGGGGGAGCGGGGAGAGAGAGAGAGAGAGAGAGAGAGAGAGAGAGAGAAATTGATTTGTTTTCCACTTACTTATGCATTCATTTATTGCTTCTTGTATGTGCCTTGACCGGAGATGGAACTTGCAACTTGGCATATCAGGATGATGCTTAAACCAACTGAGCCACTGGTCTGGGGCCACACTATTTTGATTATTGTGGCTTTGTAGTAAGTTTTGAAATCAAGAACTACGAGTTCTCCAGCTCTGTTCTTCTTTTTCAAGATTGTTTTGGCTATTTTCAGTCCCTTGAGATTTCATATAAATTTTCAGATAGATTTTTCCATCTTTGCAAAAAGAAAGCTTAGGGATGCAACATATAAAGTCAAGGTAATACGTGACATTAATAGAATGAAGGAGGAAAACACATGATCATCTTAACTGAGGTAGATAAAGGTTTATGGAGACAAAATCTATTAGGATTTTGATATAGAATGCAATGAATTTGTATATTGCTTGGGGGTAGTATCATCTTCTTAACAATATTAAGTCTTCCAATCCAGGAACATAAGATGTTTTTCCATTTATTTTCTTTCAGCAATTTGTAGTTTTCAGTGTACAACTCTTTGGCCTCCTTGGTTAAATTTATTTCTAAATATTTTATTGTTTTTGATGCGATCATAAATGGAATTATTTCCCCAATTTCCTTTCTGGTTTGTTCAGTGGTAGTGTATAGAAATACAACTGATTTTCCATTTTGTATCCTATAACTTTCTTAGGTTTGCTTATTAGCACTAATAATTTCTTATGTGTGGATTCTTCAGGGTATTAAAGATAGTTTTTCTTCTCCACTTTGGATACCTCTTCTTTCTCCCCCCCACCCCCCAATTGCTCTGGCTAGGACATCAAGTCATGTGTCGAAAAGAAGTAGCAAAAGTGGGCATTCTTGTTTTGTTCCTGATCTTAGGGGGAAAGCTTTCATTCTTTTACCATTGAGTATCATGTTTTTCATACAAGCCTTTACCATGTTGAGGAAGTTCTCTTCTACTTCTAGTTTTTTGAATGTTTTTATTATGAAAACATTTTCATATTGGATTTTGTCAAATCAAACCTTTCTGTATCAGTTCAGATGATTACATGTTTTTTTTCCCCTTCATTATATTAATGTCACGTGTTACATTGATTTCTTATGCTGTAGGACTAGGATAAATCTCACTTGGCTCTGGTGTAGAATGCTTTTAATATGCTACTGAATTTGGTTTGCTGTATTTTGCTGAGGATTTTTTGCATCTATATTCAGAAGGGACATTGGTCTATAGATTTCTCTTCTTGTAGTATTTTTATCTGTCTTTGGTGTCAGGATGAGTTAGGATGACTTCCCTCCTCTTCAATTTTTTAGAATAGTTTGAGAAGAATTGGGATTAATTCTTCTATAATGTTAGAATTCACCAGTGAACCCATGCAGTTTTTTTGTTCGTTTGTTGGGAGGCTTTGATTACTGATTCAATTTCCTTACTTGTTATGGACCTATTTAAATTTCCTATTTCTTTTTGAGTCAGTTTTGGTAGAAATTTGTGTTTCTGAGAATTTGCTCATTTAATTTAGATTATCCATTCTGTCGCTGTTAATATTATTCTTTTGTAACCCTCTTTATTTCTGTAAAGTTGGTAATAATGTTTTTCCTTTTATTTCCCATTTTAGTAATTTGAGTCTTTTGTTTTTTTCATAGTCAAGGAGCCCTGTACTTTTATTACATTACACTGGGAGGCATGTAAAGCCTGACTGTCTCTCTTTTGGTGATACTAAACTTGATCAGTGGAGTTTGGGTGCGGTTGACCTGATTCATTCACTATAAAACTCTCTTTTAGCTTTCACCTAATGGTTTTTATAGCTTTTGACAGCCATTGCCCACGTCTGCTATTTCATAGGGGAATGCTGAAGTTTCGAAGAACATATTTTAATGAACTCATCAGACATGCCAACCTAGACTGAAAGGCGTGTTTTCAATATCCAGCTTTCTGTTTCTAAAGATCAGTATGGTAGAAAAGAAACACATCCAAGAGCCAAGAGCATGGAGACCAGCCACATGGGTAAGATCTTAGATAAATCACTTGGCTCTTTAAGCTACAATCTGCAAAAGTAGGATACTGGACAAGATGACCTGTCGAAGCACCTCACAGCTCTGACTCTCCAGAGGTCTCTTCTTTTAATTTAACACGTAATCACAGTTATGACTGGTCAGCTTTCAAGACACCTACCCCTTTGTTCCTGTGCCTCATTTACCAAAAATATTCCTTATTTTAAAGGTTCACGCAAGAACTGTCATCCAATCCATTGCACTTCAGTGGTTATAGTTATCACATGGGACATCACCCCAGGCAAGCTGCTTAAAGGGACCATCCCTCACTTTATCAAAGGGCTCATTCCCTAAACACTGCCCATACTTGGGTTGTGCAGAAAGACTTTTCTCCCATTCTCCCGAGAGCATCTAGTGTCCTCACATGTTCTCTGCCTTGGGCAAACTCTTCTCAGGAAAGAGTCTTGTAAAGTCATTCATTCTAAGGTATAATTTATTGAGATGTTCCCTTTCAGAGGTCTTTTCATTTGAATGAGAGATAAAACCTTCAGTAAAAAGCATGAGTATATTACTGGTGGAATTTTAAGGAGAATTTATTTTCTTGGAGAAAGGCATCTTTCTATCTCCCTCAAATCATATGCTACATCGTCCCTAAAACAGCGTGCCCGACAATGGTTCTAACAACATTTCTTTAAAAAAATTAAATTTATTGGGATAACTGGTTAATAACACATGTAAGCTTCAGGTACAATTTTATAGTATATCATCTGTATATTCCATTGTGTACTTACCATCCAAAATCTCCTTCCCTCACTATGTATTAGACCCCCTTACCCTCTTCATCCTCTCCTAATCCCCCTTCCCTCTGGTAATCACCATACTGTTATCTATGTCTATGAGTTTGTTTTCTAACAACATTTCTTTTCCTTAACTCATTTTTTAGAAAGAGGGGAAGGGAGTGAGAAAGATAGGGAGAGAAATATTGATGTGAGAGAGAAGTATTGATCAGTTGTCTCTCGCATGTGCCCCAACCGAGACCGAGCCTAAAACTCAGGCATGTGCCCTGACTGGGAATCGAACCAGTGACCCTTCACTTTGCGGTAAAATGCCCAAACAACTGAGCCACATCGCTCAGGGCTCTAACAACATTTCGTAATCCATTGTTCTTCCTAGTGTTCTACAACCTCTTGGAAACTGTATAAGGGAAGGGTCCCCTTTAAATGTCTCCAGAGAGGGCTCATTGTGGTTCAGTTAGGCTGGTGAACCAGGTGAGAAAACTACTCTTGGAGGAAGTGGGAGTGATAGAGGATCCTAGGGGCAAGTCGATTAGGCAAAGAGGGTGTTCAAAGAAGTTTGTGATGGAATATCTAGCCTTGGGAATGAGAAACCTTTTCAGCAGGAGGGTATTATTTTTGGTCAACTTCAAAATGAGAGGTGAGAACCAAGTGTAATGAGTATGAAGTCTGTAAGTTTGAATGTAACTAGGAATGAACGAACAAAGGTAAAGCACCCAGAACTGAGGCTGAGTATGGTAAGTAAATGCCACTGGGCCCCTTTTCTGATACGCCTGCGTATTAATCAAGGCAGACCAGGCAGTTTAAAGAAACCACACCAATCTGGCATCTCTACACTTTTGTGTATGACAGTCCTACCATCTGGGAGGCTGTTTTTTCTTTTCTATGCCTTCCCAACTCCTAATCATTTGTTAACACTCGACTTCAATTCCCGTCTTCATGAAGTTTTTTCTGATTCCCTCCATCTGGAAGTGACTTCTTCTTCCTCAGGACCTGGCTGTCACAGATGCTCACTTCCCTCCTTCTGTCCTTGTCATTCGGCAGTGGTTTTCTAAAGTGGAATCTGTTTGAAGGTAGCATTCATGCCTGATGCCTCTTGGTATCTCCCAGCACCTCACCCTGTGTCCTGCACATGGCTGTGTGCAGTGAGTGCTGACTGATGAATAAGTAATCCATTCAGTAGAGCAGGCATTCTTTCTCAGCCGTCCTCTTCCCAAAAAAGGACTTGCTTGAGGAGTTTCCCTGGGACAAATGACAATGAACATGGAGAACTGGCTAGCCAGTGACTTGTTCCCTTTAAGCAAAGGGGGCTGGTGCTGGGTTTAGGCTGCTCTGCCTGTCTTGCTTTAAAAAGATTTTCCCACAACAGACTCAGGAGCTGAAGTTCGGCGCCATTAGCACCACTGCTGAGAGATGAGTGGTGAGAGATACAGCCAAGCATGCCGACCTCTGACCTGCTTCCTCTCTGTGCTTTTTGCAGCAAGGCGGTTTGGTGTTTCATTCCCAGCTCAACCCACGGTGCGTGCCCAAATGGGATACTAAGTGGGCTTTGGTGTGGGGTGTGGGCTTGTATCTCGGAGTGGGTGGACTTGGGCTGGGTATACACATGAATGTGATGACCCTCTCGGAGTGGGTGGACTTGGGCATGTATATTCACATGAATGTGATGACCCTTTTCGTGGGCGGGGTATACATCTGAGTATCTGAGTTTCTGTCAATTGCGTGGATGCATCTCTGAGTTTGTGCGACTGATGGTGGAGAGTTCCTACCCACACATGTGTGTGTTGTGTGGGCGTTACACTTGTGCCCGTCTGTGTGTGTGACTGTGTGTGAGAGCGCTCCCATCTTAGCTTCTGCCTTGCTGGGTGTATCCGTCAGTGTGTTTCACCTACAGGTGTGTATGTATGGCCATTCGAAGCAGCTCTCCAGCTGGTTCCTAAGAAGAACGGCTCCTCCTTGTCCTCGGACCCTAACTTTGACCACATGAAACAGATTGCAGTCAGTTCATTGGCCTCCTTCTCCTTCCTGAGAAGGGGATGAAGGCATGAAGGAGGTGGGTGCCGCCCCTCACCAGGGCTCTTTTCTTTCACAAGGCCCCTTCTTTTTGGTACTCTGTGGTCCTGATCGGGCCTGGGAGCCGCGGGAGCCCTGACCCTTGCATGTCCGTGGCATCCTGTAGGATATTTCAGTGGGACCTAGATGCCAAAATGGGATAGCCTTTTAATGTTAGTTAATTAATTAATTAATTACAGGGAAGACCATTTAGAAGCCCAGGGCTGTCTTCCACTCCCCCTCCTCGCAGGGGAGGGCTGACATTTCCAACGCTGTTTATGTCCTTTGCCTCCTTGCCTCCCTGCCCCCCACCCTTTTCAGGACCTCCTTCCTTTGGGCTTGCAGGTAAACTGCGCCCCTGCAAACAAAGCCATCCTTCCTGCTCTGGGGGAGCCCTGCCGCACCCTGCACCCTGGTGGGCACAGCTCAGAAGTCTTCCCTTCCTTCCTCCATTCTTCTTCTACACCCTCCTTCACTGCTGGATTAACCCTTTCATCTCCTCCAGGAAGCAGAGGAGGTCAATGTCAGCTACTCGCTTTTCGTCTCCAGCTCTCCCTGCATCATCTGCTGCCTGTTACCCTACACTCCCAAACCCCTCTCCAGCACAGAAGGAGGAATGAGCTTCCAGTTAAGGCCAGAGGAGAACATCTTCAGGTGGAAGACCCGAGAGAATTGGCTTCTCTTCCCAGCCTCATCACTCCATTTTCTTTGTGACCCTGAATAGTCCTCTCACTAAATCTTAATAGCACGATCTGTAAAAAGGGCAGGATCACCCCAACCTCCTGCTGCTGCCAATATCTTGCAGAGCACCTGTGGAGTGACATTTTCACGGGAGTCCAGGGCTGCCAGGAACGAGCTTAGGCGTGAGAGAGGCAGGATGAGTGACCCAGGATTGGGAAGACAGAGAGAGAAATGCGATTATCTTACTAGTGGCGGGAAAGGACCTGCCTGCAGCAAGGGGGTGCTGAGTAAGAAGCACAGCAGGCTCTCCTCAGAGATGTCACCTTGGTGTGCTTTTGCTTGGTTCCTTTCCCATCTCCATCTCAGACAAAGCTGCCCTACCCTTCGGGCTATGCCCGAAGCTGCCTCCACAGCATCGGCTGGAGTGCTTTGGGAGAACAAAGTGAAATCCCCCTCACCCCCCACTCCCTCCTCTAGGGGGCTGGGAGTTCCCTATCTGGGGGCAGGGAACTGCCCTAGTCACCTCTATCAGCATGCTTAATGTGGGGACCAGTGCAAGGAAAAGTGTGCCCAGTGGTGACTGAGGGGCTGGCACCTCACCGGCAAGGCTCTCCTGTGGTGACTTAGGCTGAATGGCAGGACTGAGGATGTCTCTTCCTCCTCATGTTTCCCGTTTATTGTGAAAGGGGAAGACAGTCCTCTCCCGACTAGAAGCAAATGCTTTGTCTTCTCTCGAGATTAAAAAACAAGCAAGCAGGCAAACAAACAAACAAAAACAAACAAACAAACAAACAAACAAAAACCAAGTGGATTTCCCCCAACATGACTTTTTCAAAAATGGGAAGCACTTCCCTTTTCCCCCTACCACAGCCTCTCCGCTGGCGCCTGGGCCTTGACCGTCTCTTTGTTTCCTGATGGGCTTTTGTCCATCCAAAAGGGTCTGTGGGGCTCGGCTGCCTCCTCTTTCCAGCCACTGGGAGTTCCTCGCTCCTGTCTTAATTGGAAGGGTCTAATTGCTCCAGGTGTTGGTTTCCCTGTTGGAGGAGAAATTATCCTCATGGTTTTGTACTCTTTCCTTTCAAGTGCCAGCCACCTTTCCTCAGCACCTGCTTCCCAGGGGCAAAGATGTAGGTTGATGGGAGAGAAGGGGCCGCAGCATGTTCAGCGTGAGTACCAGCCCCATTCTGAGCCAGACAGGCTCCAGGCTTGCATGAGCTCCCCCTCCCTGGGAAGAGTAGGGGAGAGCCCCAAGGCTCCAAGCAGCGTGGTGCACATGCCCCCTTCCACGCTGCCTCCTTCTCCCAGTCGAAGAAAGGGCCTTGCAAAGAAACCAGCCACAGCAGCACCCATGGGTGACTCGGAAGGTGTTGAGGGAAGCTTATCTGCAGGTTGTTGGGCACACTCTCTAGCTGTCTCTCTGTTGTACTAGTTTGATCTCTTGCCCTGAGGTACCCTCTGAAGGAGAGGGTGCCTTACTGAACCCCAAGAAAGCCTTGTCTGGTCTGCAGGTAGGATGTGTCACATTTCCCAGTCTCTGGGGAGCAGCTTCTCTAATAGTCAAAGATTTTGACGATTATTCAAAGAGACTAGAACAAAAACTCCACAGTAAGCTGTGGAGAAGAGAGAGTGTATGGGGGTGAGGTAGGAGGAGGACTTCCACCTAGTTTTTGATCCTTTCCAAGAACTTTAAAGCCAGAGAGGAAAGTTATAAATTACAGACTATAATACCTCTAACACGTTATCTTAGATGAGGAGCGAGGCTGCAGTCACCTGAACTCCCCTGAGTTTCTTCCTACCCTGTTACATAAACATGCACACAGGTGCACACACATACATGCAGCCAGTTGTGAGGTGCATAGGACCAACCACAAGCTACAACTCCTGTACTGTTCGAACTTCTGCCCATCAGGGGGCTGCTGCCTCTTCTGCTTCTGCTGACCACATATTCTAAGTCACAGATCATCTTACAAGTGCCCCTGACGCAACAGGGTCATGTGTATCTTTGGGGCTCCCAACAAAGAAACCATGGCCTGGTGGCCTGAACTTGGTAGATTCAGAGGCCCTCATTCACTGTCTGCTTCCAAGGGCACAGAGCAAAGGTCATCTGGGGGCTCCGGGCCAGGATAAAGCTCCCTCTGGGCCACATATGCTTCTGCCCAGAGTTGGATGACCTCTGCAGACCAGGCAGCACTGTATCCCTGGGGCCGGTCATTAGGATGACTTCCCAAAGCAGCAGGTCATTTGCTTCCAGACCCTGGCTGGCCATCAAAAAATGATGGCGAGAGTGTAAATAGGTGTTTTGCTTGGGAAGGGTAATTTGGTAATTACCCTTTGAAAAATTTGCAAAAGTAGCTGCCTTATGATACAGTGATTCTATTTATAGGAATTTGTTCTACAAATATACTACACACATATGAAATGACACGTGAACAAGTTACTACAACAGCATTTATTAATAAAGACTGGGAGAAAATTACATGTCCATTAGTAGTCAACCAATTTCATGGATTATAGTATATCCATATGGTGGAATACTAAAAATGGGAAGCTTTTGCATATTGGTATGAAAGTATCACAGATATAGATTGTTAAAATAATTAAGGTGCAGAACAATGGGTACATTTTCCTTCTATTAGTGTAGAAAAGGAAGGGCAAAAGCACATGCATTTATTTGTATTGACTTACTTATATATAAAATATTACTGGAAGGATAAACAAGAGAGTAATGGCGGTTGCCTGTTTGGGACACACAAACCGGGATGAAGGTGTTTTGTATCATTTGCATACATTTTGTGTAGTTTGATGGTTGAAAAACATGAGCACATTACCTATTCAAAAGATTAGATTAAAAAGAAACCAAAGTGGCGAAAGGAAGAGCCTTCACCTTGTTGTCAGTGTGGGCTGGGGGAAGGCCAGACGAGAATTTGAGGAGGAATGGGCCCCCCACCCCAGCAGAGGAGGAAGTGGGCCAAGCGCTTCAGCAGTGCTCTGCTGGTCATAAAAGCCCCCACTAGCAGGCCTGGGACGCCTCTCCTCACAGTCTCCTCCAGTTATTGGCATAACCGTTCCCCAAACTCAGGCACACTCAAGTGGTTCGGGAAATTCTTTTTTTAATGTAAATATTTTTACACACTTCTTCAGAGTAACAAGGTCAACCTGTAAAACAACGATATCCTCTAAAGTTGCTTGACTTCCTGGCACCCGTTTCCCTTCCCCCACCAATCCTGTCGTTCTGGGGGAAAAATTGCTGAATGGCATGTACTTGTTTTAGAGATTACTCTTTAAGAATCTTATGACACCCCTTTGAGATAACTGGCAACACTCGGGGGTGTTGCAAAAACATCTTGGGAGTGACTGCTTTGATGATCAGCAAGAGGCCCCATCCAAGACTCAGGCCAAGTAGGGCCTCCACCACTCAGACCTGGGGCAGGGGCTGCGGCAGAGCCTCTTCACCTCTAACCATCAGGCATTTCCTTGGAGCCCGAGGTCTGCCTGGGGTGCTGCATGGGCACGGAAGTCATTTGCTCGGGAGCCACTGACAAACCCAGCTCATGGGTGAGCTGCTGGGTCCCTGGGAGACAAAACTGGTTCTTTTTCTTCAGGGATAATTTTAGGTCCTCACTTCCCCTCCAGTCTTTCAAACTCCCAAGCCCTGGCTCAGCCTCCCAGAGGGACTACTTAGACCAGTGACTGTACAGTGTTCTTTTGAAATATAGAGCTGTTCAAAAGAGACATGCTAGGGCATGGCCCTGGAGGCATTTTCCATGATAATTTTTCCCCTTTTTGTCTCATTGTTTCAGGGGAGGAAGCAAGACAGCTCAAGTCAGGTTCTGATAAGACTTAATGAAGGTATATCTTCCTGGCCCTGACCTCGAACCCAGGGGCTTATTTTCCAGCCTCACCTCCCCACACCCAATTTCGGAGGAACTGGCTTAGAGATTGGAATAGCTTTGCTGGCAAAACCAGATGTAAGTCTGGGTGAGGGGAGCGGGAGGGGAAGTAGGCTCTGGGCTTCTTCAAGTCAAGGGAACCTCTAATGAGGCTGTTGGAGAGACTTCCAGAGCATTAAAATTCCAGGCCTCATTCCATACACTTGAACATGCCACCTGTGAATTCCTCAACTTAATGTCTTCTAATTTTTAAAAGTGCATGAATAAAATCTTCGAGAAAGTAGAGTGAACACGTTCCTATTGGGATGGCGGTGATGGAAGATTTGCGGATAGTTGGGGGCGCTGTAGACAAGCCTCAGCCTCAAACCCATTCATTCATTTCATGTCTTTGCAACAGAAGATTAAAACACTTTTTAAAAAGATTTTATTTAAAAAATATTTTATGTATTTATTTTTAGAGAGGGGGGAAAGAAACTTTGATGTGCGAAGCTGCCTCTTGCACGGACCCTGACTGGGGAACCTGCAACCCAGGCACGTGCCCGGATCAGGGAATCCAACAGGCCACCTTTTGCTTTGCAGTACTAGCCCACAACTGAGCCACATCAGCCAGGGCACAACAGAAGATTTTTCAGAGAAAGAGCCCATCTGGAAAATTTCAAGGTGGAAATGCGTGTGGAAGAGCAATGCGAACTGGGGAAGATGGAGAAATCGAAAGCCTCAGCATTCCAGGCTACAGGAGGCCACATCGAAAATCAAACGAGCCGGCTGGAAA
Organism: Mormoops blainvillei; assembly: GCA_004026545.1. NCBI lineage: Eukaryota > Metazoa > Chordata > Mammalia > Chiroptera > Mormoopidae > Mormoops > Mormoops blainvillei. The sequence continues at coordinate 55,267 of PVJD01009678.1, forward strand.
AATGGCAAATTTCCCCAGTCGCTGGGGGTGGGGGTGGGGGGTTGCGGCGAGCCAGAACAGAATAATGGGGGGTTGCGGGGGCAGGGAGGGTAACTGAAATAGAGGGAAAGGGGACAAATTTCACTGAAACGACCTCTTGGGAGAACAGAGGATACTGACTGCCCTCTATTACTTAACTTACTGTATCTTAGAGGAGGACACCCAAATAGCTGAGGGGCTACTGTGGATGGAAAGGGTTACCCTTTCCTCGGACACAACAAAAGGAGTCCAGGAAACCAGTGCTGACCAATGCTGTGCTGAGTGCGTGGAAGTGGTCATGGCAGGAGTGGGTACATCGTGGCAGAGAAGTCAGGGCCTCCGTACTCCAGACTTGGCTAAAGGAAAAGTCGGGCATCCATCTTGCGTCCTTCCCTACCCTCCAATTCCCCTCCTGATGCCGGGTGTTGAGACTACCGGCCGCTGCCCCTTTAAGGGCCGCCACACCCCCGCCCCCACCCCCAGCGGTGGCACCAAGTGGGGGGGGGGGCGCTAAGCTAAGTTTTCTCTCCCAATCAACTAGGGAAGATGGCCCAGGCCAGGGAGATGGCTCCCACGCCCCGCTGCCCCCTCCCCTGAGTCGCGTGAGTTGGGAGCTCCTTTCCCTCTTTCCCTCCCGCGCCAGGCACGACGTGGGAATGGCTCCGCGGCCAGACGGGAACAGCTCTCTGGCCTCGTGGCCATATGCCCCCACCCTGGCGCCCAGTGCTGCCAACACGAGTGGGCTGTCAGGGGTGCCGTGGGCAGTGGCACTGGCAGGGGCGTTGTTGACTCTGGCAGTGCTGGCCACCGTGGGAGGCAACCTGTTGGTAATTGTGGCCATCGCCCGGACACCGAGACTCCAGACCATGACCAATGTGTTCGTGACTTCTCTGGCCTCAGCGGACTTGGTGGTAGGACTTCTGGTAGTGCCGCCAGGGGCCACCTTGGGACTGACTGGTCACTGGCCCCTGGGCGCCACTGGTTGCGAGCTGTGGACTTCGGTGGACGTGTTGTGCGTTACCGCCAGCATCGAAACTCTGTGCGCCCTGGCGGTGGACCGATACCTGGCTGTGACCAACCCGCTGCGCTACCGCGCGCTCATCACCAAACGCCGAGCCCGGGCAGCCGTGGTCTTCGTGTGGGTCGTGTCCGCCGCGGTGTCATTTGCGCCCATCATGAGCAAATGGTGGCGTGTAGGGGCCGACGCCGAGGCGCAGCGTTGCCACTCCAACCCACGCTGCTGCTCCTTCGCCTCCAACATGCCCTACGCGCTGCTTTCCTCCTCAGTCTCCTTCTACCTTCCGCTGCTTGTGATGCTCTTCGTCTACGCGCGAGTTTTCGTCGTGGCTACGCGCCAACTGCGCTCACTGCGTCGGGAGCTGGGCCGCTTCCCGCCAGAGGAGTCTCCGCCGGTTGCGTCTCGATCCCTGTCCCCGGCCCCCGCGGGGCCGTGCGCTTCACCCGCATTGGTGGCCTCCTACGACGATCCCAGGCCAGCGCGCCTCCTGCCTCTCCGGGAACACCGGGCCCTGCGCACCTTGGGTCTTATCATGGGTACCTTCACTCTTTGCTGGTTGCCCTTCTTTGTGGCCAACGTGGTGCGCGCCCTGGGGGGCCCCTCTCTGGTTCCCAATTGGGCTTTCCTCGCCCTTAACTGGCTAGGCTATGCCAACTCTGCCTTCAATCCTCTCATCTACTGCCGCAGCCCCGACTTTCGCTGCGCCTTCCGTCGCCTGCTGTGCCGCTGCCGGCGGGACGAGCACTCCACCGTTGTCTCCGCTTCCCGCACCCCTGCGGCTCAGGCCACATCCGCGGAGTCCAGGCAGTTCCCACCCCTCGACGGGTAGGTGACCGAGGCAAAGGGGCTGACAGCTCGGGATCAGGAAGCATTCGGTATCTCCTCTGGTCAATTTTTTGAGTTTGGAGTTTGGTAGGAGAAGGTGGGGCTGGGGAGGGACTCTACATTCAAAGAAGGGGAAATGTGGATTAGGGAACAAAAGTGGAAACCGTGGTCCATTCTTTCCCCCCCCCCCCCCAATCCGACCCATTGGGCTCTAGGACTGAAACGAAGGGGGGCGAGTGGGTTGTTCTTTACCCCAGCGTCCAGTGTGTGCGCCAGGAAAGTGCTGCTGTGCGGGAGGCCTCTGGTCAGTCAGGTTGTGAGTTTCTACCTTAGTACTATGGTAACCAGGATTCCTGGCCACCACTTGGGCTGGCTTTGGGCTCTCAAAGACGACTGGAGCCCCTCCCAAGTCCTTGACCTCACTTCTGGTTTCTTTGAAAGGTTTGATAACTCTGAAGGTGAGAATCCACTCGGGGTATGAAGGACAGAGGGGAGTGAGGAACCAGTGCTTGGGTGGGGCTCCGATGCTTTTGTACAATTATGTGTTTTCCACACATAATTGTCTCTGACCTCCGCCCCTTCCCCCTAGTTCCCCTGTCCCCACCCTGTGTGCCCCCACTCCAAGAGTTGCTGTCTTCATTTTTTCCAGGGCTTCCTGGGGAATTTCTTAGGCCTTGAAGGACAAGAAACCACAGCTCCGTTGATCCAGAACCCTTGGAAAGCTCTGGCCTCTGTTTAGAATGAGCACTGTGGAGCTTCCCAGCTGGAAAGCTGCCCTCCAGAACCTGATGACTGGGCTACCTGGCGGGGAGCTGGGGACTGACGGGGAGGGAAACCGTACAAGCAGGTTTTTACCATCCTCTCTCTTTCTTCCGGGGAGAAGTTTCCTAAACCCCATCCCTGAACTTCACCAATACCTCAGCAGCTGGGGAGCCTGGCTACCTGTGTGCTCAGCTGCCCTCGTGGCGGAGCAGCCGGGCTAGGTTTGGCGGGGCACCTCGCTCACTGTGTGCATGTGCTTAGGACAGAAAGAGCACCCCTCATTCTATTCCTTCTGCCCATCCCACCCTGACCCCCCAGACCTGATGAACCACTCAGTGTTCTCTAGGCTTGGCAGCCTGGGCTGAGTGCAGGAAGTTTAAAAAGGTCAAGGTTTGGGTTTTTGTCCCTGGCTTCCTCACCACAGTTCTTTAAGTACCAGATTCACTTTAGACACAGAATATCTACCTCAAGGCAGTGTCAGAAGGACTTCTTCAGGGTCTGAGGGGACTCTGAGGTTCATAGGAAGGTGAACCATTAGAACGGATCCCTTCTTTACTTTTTAAAATCAACTTAATAAATATTATTGAATGCAGTTCGTCCGTACCCTCTTTTCTTCTCCATTGTTTTCTTTTCATAATCCACTTCTTTTTTAGAGCTGGCTTTTAACAGAGGCAGTAAATTAGGACTAATCCTTGTCACTTTCTTCCTAATCCTCATGAAACGAAAATGAAACATTGGCTTAGATAAAGGGGAGCAAGCTTGAACCTTTGACACTCCTGCCTTCCCATCCTTTCCAAAACTCCTGGAATCCAGCTCAAGTGAGTAGCAAAGCCATGCTGCCCACAGGACTTGAGCAAAGCGCCCATAGGGTTGGGTTCGCTGGGCTGGAGATCAGGGCACATGGAACATACGCCAGCTCCCATGGCGTGAGCTGGAGGTGGCTTCATAAGGTCCCTTTGCCAGCAGGGACCGTTTTGTTCTGCGCTGCACGTATGTTTCTGGAGGCACAGAGCATTGTGTTGGGCAAATGTCTTGGGTTATAAACATATTCTGACATTTCCCATTCTCTTCATAACCTCTACCTTCCCACTCCCTTTCCTGGGCTGCAGAAATCTATCTTATCCTCTGAAAGTAAAACTGGAGTTACAAAGTTTGAGCCCCTTCATAATTTTTTTTTCTTATTCCAATTTTTATGAACCTTATCAGGCTGTTTTCTGTGGAAAGAAAATTTCTGTGGAAATCACTGGATTGTTTTGTGAGCTCTTATTTAAACTCCATGAGCAGAGGCCATTGTCCGGGCTGATTTACAGGGTAGCTTGTAAATCACAAAAAGTTTAATGCGATGTACGACAGCGGCATACAATGCATTGGGTAGGTTCGGGGCTCCAGGGCTATAAAACTCTGATCTGCCCCGTGGATAAGCTTGGTGGATTTCCACATATGGGTGTTCCCTGTGAATTGGACCTGACCTAGGCTGCTCTCTCTTTTTTTTTTTTCCAGGAGCCCAGGTTTTATTTTTTAGCATGTTTGCATACCAAAGATGACTTTCTCCTTTTCAACCCAGAGCAGTGTGAGATCTCCTCTGTCTGAAGTGTAGAAGGCTCTTGGGCACGGGCTCAACTTTTGAACCCTTAGTGGAGAAGGAAGAAGTCTTGCCTTAGGTTGAGAACAAGTAAGAGGGCCTCCTCTCCCCGTCTCTGAATATTTTCCCAGCATCATTGAGGGAAGTGGCACAGTCAGTCTTAGGCAGGGGAGAAGGGTGACTTGGGGGCGGGGGCCGGGGAGAGGGTGGAGCAGAGCTGGATTCTGGTTTGTAGAAATGTCCTTGAACATTATCCAGGAACTCACACGGCTTGAGTCTTGCTTGACATATACCCGTGTGCCAGCTGTCAGACTCTGGTGGAGTGTTTAGACTTGCACTGGGGCTGTGGACTCCATCTGCGAATTGTCACCAGTGTATCTGACAGATGGAGAAGCAGCCGCTCTGGTCATATCTCCAGCAACTTGTGGCCGGGCATCAGGCCGCGGGTGATTTACATCCTCCGACGGGCAGCAGGCTGCTTTTGTTAGCATGGGCCTGAGCACTTGAACTGTGGAAGGCAAACAACCATCCTCTGAACCTAGACATGCGAAGACTTACAGACCAATGAGAATGAAAGGGCCCATGGACCCCTCCGTCTGTTAGCAGGAGCTGGGCGTGGGGTAGAAATGACAGGGAGAAGGGGACTGAGTTGGAGGAGGGGGAATGAGGAGCGACTGGATTTTCCAGAGGAATTGCTAAGGAACAGGCAGAACGAGGGTAAGCGGGAGGCTGATAACAGATTCCCTTCAGTTTCTCTCCATGGTAGATTCTTCTGGGGAATGGTGGTAAGTTCAGGCAGTGGTCTTTGGCTGTAATCCCATGCCAGCTTCATTCCACAATACCTTACAGAGTGGGAGCAGTTTCTCCCTGTTGTCCAGGGCGCACAGGTGAAGGCCACAGGAATAGTGTT
>PVJD01009679.1:0-60325 GCA_004026545.1 Mormoops blainvillei
AGGAAGGAAGGAAGGAAGGAAGGAAGGAAGGAAGGAAGGAAGGAAGGAAGGAAGGAAGTGTGGCTTCATTGCAATGCTGGATTAAGTGTAAATTGAATCTAGAAAAGCAGTGAACTTTTGCGGGGGGAGGGGGGGTTCCCAAAATTTTTCAATTATTGTTAAACCAGTTTGAGTTGGATTCTCTGTCATGAATATTCTTATAGATAGCAACTTATACAAAAGTGTATTAGACCCATAAATCAAAAAATTCTTTCATATATATGATCACCTTCCCTTCCCACTTCTCAGACTTTTAGAGCCTATCTGATTTTCCTTCTCCCATCCAGTGGCTAAAGGAAAATATCGAAATGATATAAGGACTCGATCTGTGTTCTAGTCCTGAATCGTTGGAGGTAAATGATCAGGAGAATTTGGTTTTAGAGTCAGATAGATCTGGCTACCAATGTGGTCTTTTAGGTGATCAGCTTGAGATCAGTTCCTTACCTTGCCTCCACCCCAGTTCCTTTTATGTAACTCTTTTGGTTTACTTTGGCTTCCATAACAAATTATCACAAAATTAGCAGCTAAAACAACACGAACTTACTATCTTGCATTTCTGTAGGTCAGAAGTTTGCCATGGATATCATTGCCCCAAAAATGAAGGCAGGCATCTGCAGGGCTGTGATCCTTTTTGTTCGCTCTAAGGAGAACCCATGTCCTTTTTGATCTTCAGGTTCCTTCCTCCATCTTCAAATACAACAAGATTACTCTGACCCTGTCTTTTGCTTTCTTCTGCTTTTTTAGGATCTTTGTGATTACATTGAGCCCACCCAGATAATTCAGAAAAATCCTCCTATCTTAAGATCAATTATTCAGCAAATTTAATTCCACCTGCAGCCTTTATTCCCCTTTGCATGTAAAGTAACCAATTTACAGGTACCAGGGTTTGGATATGGGCAGCTTTGGGGACCACATTCTGTCTACCACAGCAACAGACACTTCCCTTGCAGGCTTGTTGTAAGAATTAAATGGCATAAACTATACAAGGTGCTTTGCATATAATAAGTGCATTATAATTTACAAGAACTATTATTAAGTCACAAGGAAAGACAGAGGAAGTGAGAGTGAAGTCAATTATTTGATCCTTCTAATACAAACTGGGTATCAGAGTCTCAAGATTCAGAAAGAAGTATGCAGAGTTAGCATTGCTTCTCCAGCCTACTCATCAGTGAACCCCATCCCAAGTGGTCACCATCTTTGCATTCTCTCTCTCTCTCCCCCCAGTACTCAGATGTCTCTCTGTGGGTCTTACCTGGCCCCATTCAAACACACCCTTGGCATGCTTTGGACCTTAACAAAGCAAACATGTATTAATCTCACACATTCTGATAAATCATTAAACTAGCTGGTTGAGAATGTTGATTGTTAAAACCCCTGGCCATGTAAATTATTACTTTCTAACAAAAAACACCAAGGCTCTAAACCTATTTATCCTAAACTCAGCCTTTTGAATTCCACCTCCATTATATTTGTCATAATATTAAACCTCTATTCATACTAAAATATGTTTAAATCAATTATTTATTTCAATGAAGTTTATTTAAAATAAAACTTTACATCACCACTTAACATAGTAACAAAAACTAATATAACTCGCCGTAAACAAAAAGTAACCAAAGAAGTAAAAGTAAGAAAATGAAAACAACGTCATTCAAATTCAGGTGGTTATTGTTACTTGCCAAGTCTCTGAGCCAAAACAGAGATTAGAATGGTATTGAAAGCCCATGAACCCAAATAATTCTCAACACAGAAGAGATAAGTAAATTGTGGAATAGTCATACAATGAAATATGAGATCAAACCCTATAAATCAGAAAGCATATATAAACTACAATGGCACCCTACAACATGGATCAATCTCAAACATAAAGTCATCTCAGAAAAGTCAGGCACAAAAGAGTACCAGGTGTATGATGGCACTGCACTTACGAAAAGCTCGAAACTAGGAAAAATTAATCTGTGGTGGTAGACGTCAGGACAACCCATCCTAGCCATGAGCACAAAGGGAATTTGTAGGGGCTGGCAAGTTGCTGTTTCTTAATCCAGTTCCAGAACACAGCATGTTTATTCTACGTAATACATCAAGCTATAAACTAACTGTTACACATTTCTTGTATATATGCTAGATTTCAAAGACATGTTGGCTTTTAAAAACTCTGCAAACATACACACTAGCAACAAACTGAGTCTTTCTCCTATATGGAATCTAAAGACTCACTACCATACTTTAAGGAACACTGCCTCAAGTCAGAAAGATGATGCCAGTAGCATATACAACATAGACCAAGAGAGGTATATCTCTGTCTGATGACCCTTAACCCAAGGGCTCCTTTGGACTGTAGCATCTCTCTCTCTGTACACAACATGATTATTTCCTTGAGGGCAGGAACTGAGTCTTCAACTGCAGAGCCCCAGCATCTAACAGGGTACCTGACAGATAGGAGGTACTTCATAATATCTGTGGAATGAGCAGATGAGCGTATGAATTCTTCTCAGAACGTGAACTATACTGAGTTCCTGAAAAGAGAGAATAAAGTCCTGCATCTGGATAAGAGGAAGAACTGTTTATAAACCCCAATACTATCATATTTACAAGTATAAGGAGAAAAAAGGACTGGGGCACTCGTAGCAGCTTGAAGTCTGTTAAAGGACAGCTGCTATTATTTTGTTTTAAAAGAGCCTTCAGTGGAGCTCTGTACAGAGTCTGGTACTTTTTACTATTTAAAGGGCCCAAGGTGGTGCTAGAGCTGTAATATCAGTAATGAAAGCAAATTTGTGAGCTGCTTGGACCTGTTAAAGTTATTCCAGATACATTCAGAATAAGTACACACGGAGAAGCAGAGCCACTCCTTTTTCATTCTTGCTGGGGATGAGTATGAGAAATAAGGATGTCTGAATTCTCAGATAAGGTCTCAAATGCCTTTCACTCACAAATTTACAATCTTGTGTACTAAAGCAGAACTAATATTTTATGTACATAAATGTGCCACATTTAGTCTGATCTAAAAGTTAGGAAAGCCCCAATGGCCTTAGCAAAGTATCTAATATTAATTAGACATTCAGTAAATGAACGACTCTATCAAACCCAACTCCTATTTGTTGGCCATTAAAAAAGGGAAAAAGAGAGAGAGAAAGAAAGGAAGAGAGAGAAAGGGAAATTAATGGATTTTTAAGACAGAGAGTGTGGAATGGAGAAAGAAAAAAACAGCATGCAAGAAAGAGAATTCAGGGGAGAGAGAGAATGGCAGAGACAGAGAGGGACAGAGGGGAGACATGAGGAAAGGAGGGGAAAAGAGAGGGAGAAAATAAAAAGAGGGAGTAAAGTGGGCATCAGAAACTCAGTATATTCTAACAAACCATTCTGGATGTTTTGCACAAGGAAAAATTAAAAATTAAACCAACAAAGTGAATTCTAAATGTATTCAATAATAAAAGATGGTGTTATTAAATTAAAGCTAATGATGCTAACACAGATCGAAGAGGGAAAGACAGATGATGATGGGACTTAATTGTTTATTGTCCTGCACTATGGAAATTTTTGCTTCAATGTTTAAATATCCAAAATGGCCCGTGCTAAGAACAGCACGAATCGAAGAGGGAGCAGACTGTGGAGAAATGCACCAGACTGGAAAGTCATCACCAAGGAAGGTAGTTCATTCAACACCCGATTTTTCAAACTTGGGAATATATGAAGTCAGAAACAAGGTTACTAATACAATAATGCATGCAAGAGTGCCCCTATGTCTGTATTTTATCAGAGGGATAATATGAAACTTATAGTCCAGGCTATGAGCAATTATGTCACCTACCCTAACTCATAATTCTATGTTATTGTTATATTTATTCATTGTATATAGCCTGCTGCTAACTTTTGAAAGAAACTTTCTCACTCATGTACATGATTTTATGCTATAGTTGAGTATGTAAGATAAATGCCATCAAAGTGATTTAAAAATGGGCTGTATGTTATATGGTAGATTCTGTTGCTAAGTTGCCAAAAATCCCTTCTTAATATGTTTCTCCCTGAGGATGAATTATACATATCTACTCTGTTGAACTCAAGAGGTTGCATTTTGTTTACTCAAAAAAGGCTGAAATGAATTCTATCTTTTCCAAGCAGAAGCTCTAGAGCCAGGATGTGAGTGTCATGCTTCTTTTCCTGCTGACACAACAATAAAGATGTTTCCAGTAGAGGCTCCTCCATCGGTCTAGGTCCTGGAGTGAATACAATGTAAAGACACCCACAAGAACATGCATGTCCTCTAATGTCATAAGCCATTAACTTGCCCTATTCTGAATAATACAGCACCCAAATTAGTGAACAGAAAAATGGGCCAAATACACAAATGCATTAATTTGTCCAACTAATAGCTACTGAACGCATTCTATGTGCACTCTTGTGCTCAGTTCTGGGGATAAAATTATGGATAAGACTTTATCTTCAAGGACAAACAGACTAGGGTTCTGGAAACTCACAAATAAGAAAGCAACACGGGCTTGAGAATTCTGGAGGAAAACCATACAGAGAGTTGCATCTTGAGTAGAACATTACCAGATAGACATTTTTTGGGAGAAGACATTCCAAGTAAGCAGGTACAACCACTCGAACAGAGGTATAACTAAAGGGGAGACTTTGCATAGGGGGAAAATGGAAGGGAAGTGGAGAAATAATCAGGGTTAAGTCAAGGGAAAGAAAATCTTTATTAACAAATTGAGGCTTATAGAGGCAATGGGAAATTAATAGATTTTTAAAGATAATCAAGTAAGATTTTTAGGTGCTTGTGAAGAGATAAAAGGAGAAATAAATGGACTGAGTTATGAAGACAAGCCCACTTTTTTGTAATTTAATATGGCTTTTATCAGTGTGTTTGGTATCATTAATTTAAAGCCATAATGTCATTTTGTCAAAATTATGTATTGAAGCCACACATTTTGAATCTCATATTTCATACTGCCACCCTGTATTTCTCCCACAGAGGTTAGCTAAGCTTGAAATCCATTTCATTTAAACAGATCAGTCATTATCTTTCAAATTAGTTTTATCAGCATAGGCTAAACAAGTGCCCAGAATATTGTTTAACCAGCAATTATGGCCTATAATGCCCCCAGGTACATTCTTTGAACATTTAGAGCTTTCTAAATCACTACTGTGGTTACAAGGTGTACCATGTAGTTACTCAGAAGCACTAACATATGTTGGCAAAGCATTTTGGTGTCCTAGTTAGAAACTAGGTAAACACTTCAGTAAAAACAACTAGAGTTAAGCTCATTTAACTCTAAATGAGTCTGCAAGGGAGGGAAATATACAACATATGAACAAAAAAGGGAACTTTACGGTTCTTATAGACCTGTGATTCTGAACATCCTTACTAGGCCCAAAGAGGACTATGCAGGGACCATAAATCAGTTGCACAGCACAAATCTTCAACAAGCTGTCGCCACAATTTAAATAAAACTTTGCAAATGCTAAGTGGTTCATGCAACTTTTTTTCCTGAGCCTATTTTTCACCAGCTAGGTTCAGAATATTACTCCCAAATTCATGGTCAACACAGTCCCAGTTATTATTTCCAGGAAAAATGGGAGAAAGAGAACACTGCATTTGGAGTTATCAGCCCCCATAGAAGTCTTGCAGACCACGAAGGCCCAACCGGGCAATAAAAGTGTGGCTCCTTAACAAAGAGCTGAACCCAGTCCGGGAGGTGAAAGGTCACTTGGAAGCGGCTCGCCAAAACCATCATTAGGATGCCGTGCCCTGTGCCTTCTTTGCCCCCTTAAGTACGAAAGCTCCACGTTAAACTTTATGCAAAAAAATTTTTTTTGAAAAAGAGTATAGTCAGTGATTACATCCTCATTCAAAATTTACTAAAATGTGAAGCATAAAATGTGGAATATAAATTGAGTCTGGCTTTTTATGAATTTAAGGGTTTTTTTTTTTCTGAATAAAAACATGTAAATACCCAAGGAATACTTGCACTGAATCCCACAGGCTATAATAAGCATTTACGCTATAATAAACTTCCTAATTTTATTCATTCTCTAAGAAAAACAAATGAACCAACAAAAAAATATACTGTTTCCTTTGACAAATTGTGCCTTGTGAAAGAAATAATCAAAATGATGAAAAGTAGGGACCCTCGACCAAGATTACTTTATCCAGCAAAGCTATCAGTTAGAATCAAAGGACAGTTTCCAAAACAAGAAAAAGCTAAAGGAGTTCAACATTTCCAAACCAGTATTATATGAAATGTTAAAGGGCCTTCTTTAAGAAGATAAAAAATATGAACAATAAAATGGCAATAAATACATATCTATCAACAATTGAATCTAAAAATCTAAATAAACAAACAAGCAGAACAGAAACAGAATCATAGATACAGAAAACACTCTGATGGTTGCCAGATAGGAGAGGGGTCGGGGGATGGGTGAAAAAGAAGGGATTAAGTACAAATTGGTGGTCACAGAATAGTCATGGGGATGTAAAGTATAGTATAGGGAATATAGTAGCCAAAGAATATTCATATATATGCATGACCCATGGATATGGGCAATAGTGTGGGGATTGACTGAGGGAGTGGGAAGGTTCTGGGTTGGGAGTGGGGGTTGGGGGGTGGAAATTGGGACAACTGTAATAGCATAAACAATAAAATATAATTGAAAAAGAAAAAACTAAAGGCAATGAATGAGATCACCAAGGGAAAAAAAAGAGAAAAAGTCATAATTAAACAATCTCCACTCTTCGTCAATTTTCTATTTTAAAATTAAAAAGGGATATCGGTGCCTTTATTAAGGCTTGTGCAGGGGAAAGGTGGATTCTTTTAAAAACTGCAATGGACACTCCATTGGAGAGACATACTGAATATTGAAAATGCATATTTTTCTTCAGTTAGAAGGTACTGCTATAATTGTTTGTAGGCTTGATATTATTTGTAGCAAGTGGAAAGCCAGTTTCTGTGACAAACGTGAAAAGATTTAGAGATGCAGTGGTGGTAAAGATGACTATAAGAGACTCAAATGGATAGAATCATGTATTTATACCTGACACTGAAGAACTTTGCAGCTCTTCAGATCATGACTCACTAGTATGTCCTTACTAGTAGGAATATTAGCTGTTTTACCTTTATAACCCTTGCATTTGGCATTCAAAGTGACCCAACCATCCTTTTCTGGGTTTATATGTCATCCTATTCTTATATACAGCCCAAATTCCAGCCAGACTGCATAATTACTATTCATCAGTTATCCAAACTGTCCAGCTGCTTTACATTTGTTCCTGCTGCCTGGACTATTAAAACCACTCTACTGCCCTAGCTGGGTGGCTCAGTTGGTTGAAGTGTCATCCTGTACACCAAAAGGTTGCGGGTTTGATTCCTGGTCAGGACATGCACATGAAGCAACTGATAAATGTTTCTCTCTCACATCGATATCTCTCTGTCTCTTTCACCCTCTCTTTCTCTCTCCTTCTCCCTCCCTGTACTTCTTCTATCTCTAAAAATCAAAAAACATATCCTTGCCTGAGGCTTAAAAAAAAAACACCCACTCTACCCACAATTCCCAGTTAAGATATCTGTGAAAACTTATTCATCCTTCTTAGGCAAACTTAAACATTACTCATCCAGGAAGGTTTTTCTGGTCCTTGGTCTCCTACCTTAGAGCATCTACTGAAGAATGGAAAATGTGTTAACCCATTTTCATTCATTGGCAGTGGTTTCATAGAGACTGTTGAGACAAGTCAGAGGTCAGATCTGACTGAGACACATGGAGCATCATTAGCAATTAGTTATGTTTGCCATGGGGGCTAGAATTGAAGACAGCATCTGCTTGCCATCTCTACCTATTTCCTTCTGTTTGTATAATCATGAAGACATTTGAATTATTCAGCTGCTATTTTATGTTCATTTTTGACCTGTGTCATACTTCTTAGAACATATTTCACCTTCCATGAAGGAATAGGCTCCATTTACTCAAATTTGTATCCCTGCAGTGTCTAGCACAGAGTCTGGTGTACCATATGTGCCCAAATTTTAATGAATTAATTTGAGTTGCCCTACCTCACATTCTCTTTATTTAAATAAATTCACCTCTTATTTCATCCTGACACTGATTTATGTCTGAGCCAGGAAGGTTTTACTCAAGGGACCTTGGCTGGGTCCATTTTACCCCCATCTGCAATCCTGTTCTGAATGGACCTATACCTTCAAAGGCTGAAGGTCTAATTTAATCTGAAAGACTCCTAAAACTTACAATTATTCCTCTTGCCTTTTTTGCTCCACATCTGCATCTTTGTCATCCTTCTGTTTCCCTTGTATATTAACTACAGTTTCTTATTTTATGTATTCTTGATGCTCTGCCATCTGGGATTTCACCAGCTGCAGAGAGACTGGGCCTCCCAAAGCTAGCCAATTCTTAGAAATAGCAAATAACTATGCCATTGATCCCTGTGTTTGCTTTTCTGCCAGTACCATACTGTTTTGGTCACTATAGCTTTGTAGTATAATTTGAAATCAGGGAGTGTGATCCCTTCTGGTTTTATTGTTTGTTATCAGATTGCTTTGGCTATTTGGGGTCTTCTGTAGTCCCAAATTTAGAATTGTTTTTATTTCTGCAACTTTACTATATTTATTTATTATTTCTAATAGATTGTAACAGAGTATTTTGGGTTTTTTATAGCCAATAAATGAAAACAACCAACAAGTATAGACAAGTGAATAAAGAAGATCAAGTATATAAACACAGTGGAATATTATGCAGCCATAAAAAGGTGAAATCCTATTATATCCACAACAACATGGATAGCCCTTGCATATTGTATTATGCTAAGTAAAATAAGTCAGATAAAAAAGATAAATACTGTATGATTTTACTTATATGTGGCATATAAAAGCAAAAACTAATATAAAATAAATGAACAAACAAAACAAAACAAAAACAAACTTATAGGGGCAGACAACAGATTGGTGGTTGTCAAGAGGGAGGGGGAAAGAGAGAAAGAAAAATGGGTAAAGGGGCTCAATTGCATGGTAACAAATGGAAACTAGACTTTCACTGCTGAGCATGACACAGTACTTACAGATATTAATTTATAATGTTATAAACTAATGTAACCTCAATAAATTTTTTTAAAAAGAAAGAAATAGTAAGAAACACACCCTGGGAGTGTGCTTTTCACATGCAAACTAACCAATCCAGAGTCCATACTCCAAACCACCTTCTCTATCTGGCCCTTACACTCCAAGAGGCAATACTGCTTTGTCCTAACCATCTAGGGCCAGGTTTGACAACTAGAGATATACCCAGTATGCCACAGCTTGCTGCATTTTTCAGACTAGCCCATCCTAAGCCTGCTTACCCTCCCTTATCTTGCCTTTCCAATGGAAGCCACAATAAATGTTCTAGCTCGTACTTCCCCTTGCTCCCTTTGTCTCCAGAGTGGCCCTAGTGCTTCCCCATGTGCCCTGCCTAGTATGGCAAGAGTTCCCCCTTGGGAACTGTGTGTAACAAATGATCTTTGCAGTGTCAATTGTCTCCTGATACGTTAGCCTGGCCATACCTGAATCATAATGTTGCTTACATTTTAAACCAACTTGCCATTCTGTATTCACTGATTCAATTTCCTCGCCTAGTTTTCAATCTTGCTTTCCAGAACCCAGAAGACAATCATTATGTGCCCTGAATGACCAATTTTTAAACCCTTTCCTCCATTAATTTGGAGATAACCATATGCACTTTCCTCTCTAAATCACCTGGAAGAAGCCTCTAAGTAGGAGTTCTGCTCTGGTTTATTGCCTCACAGGATAATGCCATTAGAGATAGTCACATTTTGTAGATACCATCTGCAAAGAACAATTGCCTTAAGAGTCCCCATTGAAATATTTTTTCATTTATAACAAGATCTTATGATGGTCAGAAACAAACACAGCACAAGAACCTAATTCTCTGAAGCTCTAGTGCTGTGAACTGCCGTGCAGACCAACACGCCAGCAGGTTCTGGAGAACCTCCCAGCAAAAAGGAAGTTTCATGATTCCCTTTTTCTTCTTTCTTCCTGCTTTTTGTGCTTTTCAAGAGGATAAAACAGAGTATGCGATGCTGCGAATTATCAGACTTGTGCACTTTAAATAAATTTTATTTTTAATCATAGTAATAGATGGAGTTTTTAATAGTCAGTAAGAAACAATAACAAAAGATATACTGGAAATAAGTGTTTTTATTCAGCTATCCTCTATCACCTCTCTCATCCACCCAGTTAACCATGTTAACTCCTCTGTTATTTACTGCTACAGATCATCATAACATGTTCATATCACTATTTCTGAATTTATTCACTTTAAATATTATACATTGACTTTATATTATAGCACATAAGGGTTTACCTTCCCTAGGTCACTCTCCACCATCTCCATGAATGTCTAGTTACTATAGACCCATTCTTCTAATATATTTATATCATAATTACCAACTAAATAAATCATCAGAATTTGGTTATCTATGTTAATACCTTCACATTTTTCAGCGTAGTTATACTAGGTCTTCCTGCAACATACAGAAGCCTCTCCATGTGGTTTTTCATGATGTCAAATACAAAATTTCCATTTTTCCCTTTGGGGAACTCTCCCTGGGGCCTTCTGCCCTTTCTTTCTAAATGGTTCTGTTGTTCCTCTAGGCCCACTACAAAGCTTCTATTCTGGGACTTCCCATCATTATCAACTGAAATGTCCCCCTTGGGAAAGCTATGTTTCCTGAATTCCATGTTTTCTTATTTCTTGGTGTGTTTCCTATTTTAATAGAGAACATATCTACAGCTTCCTGAGACAGGAGCAAGAAGTACAAATGTCTGAAATTTCCCTTTTCTTAAAATGTCCTTATTAAATACATTCTCTTAAGTCACATTTCAATATTCTCACTCAGTATTGAGTATTTCTCTTTATTTTTTATATTTCAGTGTTTGCTGAATGCAGTTGACACCCGATCTTTTGTACATATTGCTATTTCTTCATTGTCTTTCTTTCCTCTCTGTGAAAGTAGAATCTTCTCTTTATCTTTGTTATTTTCAGGTGTGAGCTATTTTCTTGTTCCTTGACATTTCCCCATTATGTTTTCTCCACCTCTTTCCCTATAACATTATTAGGTGGATGTTGGAGCTCCTAGATTAGCTCTCAAGTCTTCTCTACTGCAGTCCTATTGTATGCTTTTTGACATTTTCCTCCAGCCCTTTCACAATCTTAAATTTTAGTTGCTAAAATTATCATTATCAAGAGTTCATTTTTTTCTCGAAAGGTCATCTTATTTCATGGATGGGTAATCTTATTTCTCCAAGAACATCAGTTTAAAATGCAATTTATTTTGTTACTTTTATTCTTCTTGATTTTTCTTTTCCTGTTGATTTTTGTGTGCTTTGACCTCTTTCATACTGAAGGTTTACCATAAATACTTGGTGGTCTTTTGCTGTCCACTTAATTTTAATAGGAAGACACTAAAGCGACTTAGACCCCCACTGTCCATGGGCCAACCTATGGACTAGCGTATACCAGTATAGCGATCTGGCAATGTGAGTGCTTCTACTGGAGGGCATAGAGGTATCTCTAGGGAGTATGGTCTGGTCATAGCATTTAGGGAAGGGGGACTAGAGAATCTTAGAACTCTGGATATGTGTCTGACTCCTTAATCAGACTGCTGCCTTAACCATGCCATCTACCCTACGTGGTCTCCTAGAACTTTTCCGAGAGAGAGAAAAAAAAAAAAAACAGGGCAGTCAGTTAGCATCAAGAAGTGAGGATGGAGTTTTGGTATTTAATTTTTTCTTTATACTTATTTTCTTTATACAGATTGGTGCTTCTGACTGCTGAGCATTCTGAGTTTCTGAAAAATGAACTGTCCACTTTTCAACAGGATCTTCCTCTGCAAGCACTTAGTCTTCTGTTTTTTCTCCTATGTTTCATTCTCATCAAGTCCATTCCTTTATCTCTGCTCCATCACCCAATATATGTTGACAGCTTTCATCTGTTACTGTCTCTTCTCCCTTTCTCATCCTGGTAGGTCTATATTTATTTAATGCCTTTAGTTTCTCTTTATTGGACTGTCAGCAGTAACCAGAGGAAATAAATGCATATGTTCTTGTACCATACTTAAAGTCAAAGACAGCTTTGTACATTTTAATGACTAGATTGTTAAAGAAATGAACTATGACTGTGTGTTAACACATGAGGAATCAATGAGGTAAATGGAGATTTATCCATTCCAACACATAGATCAGGGAGCCCTAATGCAAGATACAGACCATTACATAATATCACTTAGAAAATTTGTTAAAATAGAGGCCCAGTTCCTGGAGTTTGGGATTTAGAACATCTGGGTTATGTCTAAGGATTGATATATTTAACAAATTTCTGAACTGTTTTTATGGTAAGCCACTGACTTAGGTCATTTTGTTATTTAAAACAAGAAAAAAATTCTCCACTGAATTTAGTCATGCAATTTACAAAGTAAGAACGCATCTCACTAACTTAATTTTTTTTTCACTGAGCTTTAGACAAAAGAGAGAATCAACATTTATTGAGCACCAAGGCCTTCTGCTAAGGGGCTTTTTTGGAACACTAGGGTGGTATAAATAGGTTCCCCATTATATAGGTCACTAAGTAATTATCAGAGATATTAGGTCATTTACCTCAAATAATATGACTAATTAGTGGTAAAGTTTGATTTAAAACCCAAAGTCAGGGTCATTCCTTAATATAACTTCATTCAGTCAGTAAGATGCTTCTTTATGCTTTCAATAATCAATTATATTCAGCTGATTACTTGCTGCATTTAGCCAGTGAACTAACCACCATTAAAGATCAGAAGAGAAATGTGATATGTCCCTCACCCTAATTAGAAATTAGTAATTGAATTGAAAAATAAAACAAATATTCACAAAATAATGAGAGTCTCAGTATGATCTAACATTCCCCAACTTGGATTCCAAAAATGTTAATATGTATACTTAGTGGAGAAAAAGAGGGAAGTTTCTATGATCAATAAATTGGGTAACTGAGTTAAACAACTTTAAAAATGTGCATATTTGTTTATTACAAGGCATCTCAAAATCTTTAATGTAAACATGCAGCATGAATTTCCAAGTGGAAGATGGAGCATTCCCTACACACCCACGTAGGACATCTGGATCTGTTTCCAGTTGGCGCTTGCATTTGCTCCCACCGTGGTAGGGTAAGCCTTCCATCTGAAAGAGGCCAGCTTTATCCCAACCTCTTCACTCCCGCCTCTAAGGCCTCAGACAATGATTAGGCCAGCCAATTTTTTCAAAGGCTGGAATGGGTACCTACTCATTTGTCCAGACTAAGTTTCTCTTTCGACAAACAACATATTGCCATTCTCTATTAGCATTTTTCATTTGTTTCATGGCATTTTTATCTCAGGTGCCATGATGAATAGGTACCCATTCCAGCCTTTGAAAAAATTGGCTAGCCTAATCATTGTCTGAGGCCACAGAGGCAGGAGTGAAGAGGCTGGGATAAAGCTGGCCTGTTTCAGATGGAAGGCTTACCCTACTACGGTGAGAGCAAATGCAAGAGCCAATCGGAAACAGATCCAGATGTCCTACTTGGGTTTTGGAATAGGTGCTAGATTTGGTATAAAAATTAAAATAAAATCACTATGAAACAATAAGGTTGAGCCCTGGCTGGTGTGGTTCAGTGGAATGAGCGCCACACTGTGAAGCAAAGAGTCGCCAGTTCGATTCCCAGTCAGGGCACATGCCTGGGATGCAGGCCAGGTCCCCAGTAGGGGGCACCTAAGAGGCAACCACACATTGATGTTTCTCCTCCTCTCTTTCTCCCTCTCTTCCCCTCTCTCTAAAACTAAATAAATAAAATCTTTAAAAAAAGAAAATGACGCTGATAGTCTCCCAGACCATTCCTAACTGTGATATCCTGAAGTTTAAAGGAAACAAAAGAATAAAGACTGGAAGATAGGAAGATGATTCTCTTCACTTATCAGGTAGCCTCTACATATCACTTATCATGTGTTCCCCTATATATTTTCAAAACACATGTCCTAAGTGTATTTATTCATATTACAGTTATATAATAAATAAATAATAAAGAGATATTATTGTTATTATTGGCAATGACACTATCTTTTTAAATTAAAGGTCATAATCATTCATTCTGGAATGATTTATTATTCAATATTTACCAAACCTCTGGCAATTTATAGGGCAGTAATTACCATCTTTGACATGTCATAATTGAGGAAAGATATGCATGTCAGAATGCTTTTGGTTCCAAGTGACAGTATCCAATTTTAACTCGAGAGAATTTATTAGTTGTATTAACTCAGAAGGGTGTTAGGTCGCTTTAAAGTATCAGAGGAAATAACAGATTTGTTTGTTTCTAATCTTCTCCACAGGAGGGTTGAGAACTTGTCTGTCTTGTTCGTGTCTTGTCTCTAGTACTTTGGACACAGTCTGACAATTTCAAGGCACTAATTAAATATTCACTGAGGAAATGATTAGCATAAATATATTCTAAGTAAAATAACAATGATCGTTTGTACAGGTGGCTATACTGACTGTAAACAATATGTTCTTAAGTATAAAGTATTCTGAAAATAAACTGCAATAACTTTTTAATTTTTTAAATCCTTACCAGAAGATATGATCATTGATTTTAGAGAGAGAGTAAGGAGAGAGAGAGAGTGAGAAAGAGAGAGAGAGAAACATCAATCTGTTGCCTCCTATACCCGCTCTGACTGGGGGTCAGAACCACAACCCAAGTATGTGTCCGGTGTCCTGAACAGCAATCAACCCGCAACCTTTTGTTGTACCAGACAATGCTCCAAGGAACTGAGCCACCCAGCCAGGGTTAAAACAACTTTTTTAGATTAAAAAAATGTGACAGTGGAAAGGAATATGAGTTTTATAGAAATTCTAAATCACAACTTACCATCAAAAAATGCACAAAGAGGTTGAGATGGCAGAGGAGCAAATGGAAGTCACACTGACCTCCTCCCAGGACCAATCTGGAATTATAAATAAATTGTGGAGAAATCACCCAGAACAAACAACTGAACAATAGTGAAGAGAGAAACCTTATAACCTCAGACAGAAACTCAGCTTCAGCACCACCTGACTGATCAGGAGTGTGGCAGAGATGTGTGAAGGCTGGCTGGGCACCCTCAGGTGGCAGAGCTAGAGGGATATTTAAGGGGCCCGTTGGATCCCCCCAAGAAGAGCAGGGTCTAAACCATAAGCGGGGATCCCCGGTCTACAGCACCAGAGCCCAAAAAGTACCCAGACAACAACCAGCTGCGAAAAGCGGCAGAGTTGCTCTCTACCAGGGACGGGCGGCTGGAGAAGCAAAGAGCCGTTTAAAGGGCCAACACATAAATTTTCATTTGCAGCCACTTACCCTGGGCTCTGGCAAAGGTGGGGGAAGAGAGGGCTACAGACGCCTGAGGGGACACTGGGGATGGAGGTTTTGGGGGGAGAACTGAGACAGTAGTTGCCGGAATCCTGGTGCTGAGTCTTCCCTGCTACAGCAGCAGCCATCTTGCTCAGGCAGACCGCTCCCTTCCCAGCAGCAGCCCGAGGGGAAACAATAGTCATGACCCCAAGAGGGATTCGGCCCCACCCTACGGTGCTTAAGTGTGAATACTGAGCACAGAGTGACTAGATTAACACCAAAAGGAGACAGCCACAGACAGTAGATCCCTGGAAGTCTCAAACAGAGTGCCTAAGGTCAGACAGGGTCAACGTGTGACATAACCAGAGGCAAATCCAGAAAGAAAATACAGCAGTAAATACTAGAGGCTACCGAGATAAAATCAACTGTGGTCTTCTCCATGACTTGCAATATTTTCTTTACTACATAGCTTTATAACATTCATTTATTATCCATCAAGTCTGTGCATATTGAGTTACTAGGTTTTATACTATAGTTTATTTCTCTCCTTTCTTCTAATAGTCTTAATCTCTTTACAGCCTGATTAATACTGGCTCATTTGCTATTGATAATGGGTATGCAGGGGGAAGTTATTTTTGCAGATGTGGGTTTGTTTCCTGGGCTTTGTGATTTTGTTCTGGCAGCACCTTCACAACAACACACAAGATGTGGTGGGCAGAGTGACCTTCGGTCAACCAGCTGGAGGGAAGGACCCACCAAAGAATGACCAAACAATACTCAAAAATGAATTACTTCCAGAAACCAATGTAAATGGCATAAAAGGCATCCCAATGGCATCAAGTTCAGGAGATCAAGGAGACTGCAGCACTGAATCTCACAGCTCTCCTACCATAGAAGTTCACACCACAAAGTCAGGAAGTCTAAACAGATCAATTTAAGAAGCAGAAGAAAAAAGGAAAAGTCTCCCAAATAATGGGAAGATAAAGAAACAACCCCAAATCCAAAGGAAAGGAGGAATCCCCAGTAAGACTGCTAAATGAAACAGAGGCAAGTACTCTATCAGATATAGTTCAAAACAATGGTTACAAGGAAGCTAAATAAGCTCAGTGAAAATTAGCAAAAACTACAGGGAAGCTACGAGGCACTTACAGCAAACTATATCAGCATGGAAAGGGGCATAGAAACTATCAACAAGAGATAAGAGAAATGAAAAATACAGTTTCTGAATTGAAGAACACAGTAGAAGGAACCAAAAGCAGGCTACATGAAACAGAGGATCGAATCGGAGAGCTGGTGGACATGGTAGAAAAAAAAATCCCAGAAAGAGCAAGAAAATGAAAAAAGCACTCAAAAAGAATGAAGAGGGGTTAAAGGGAATGCAAGAAAACATGGAACATAATAATATGGGAAACCAGAAGGAGAAGAAGAAGAGCAAGGGATAGAAATCCTCTTTGAAAGTAATGAAGGAAAATTTCCCTAATCTGAGGATGCAAAAATTCACACAAGTCCAGGAAGCACAGAGGGTTTTAATTAAGAAGAACCCAAAGAGGCCCAATCCAATTTGCCACATCATAATTAAAATGGCAAATTTCAAAGACAAAGAGAGACTCTTAAAGGCAGCAAGGGAGAAACAAGAAGTCACATATAAGGGAACCCTGGTTAGTCTAGCAGCTGACTTCTCAACAGAAACACTACAAGCCAGAAAGGAATGTCAGATATATTCTGAGTAATGAAAAGCAAAGGCCTGCAATCAAGACTACTCTACCCAGCAAGGCTCTTAATTAAAATGGAAGGAGAAATAGGAAGTTTCCAAGACAAAGGAAGGCTAAAAGAATAGCCCTCCATCATTCCAGCATTGTAAGATATGCTAAAGGGACTGCTTTAAGAAGATGAAGAAAAAAAGTGAGAGAGAGAGGAACAAAGGTACGAAGGGAAAGAAATGAAGAAGTACCTATAAATAATATCCTTAAATGTAAATGGACTAAATGCTGCAATCAAAAGACATAGGGTAACTAAATGGATAAGAAAACAGGACCTGCACATATGTTGCCTATAAGAGACCCCCCACAGAACAAACAACCTACACAGACTGAAAGTAAAGGATTGGAAAAAAATATTCTGAGCAAATGGACAGGGAGGAAAAAGAGGTAGCAATACTTATGTCAGACAAAATAGACTTCAAAACAAAGGCCATAAAAAGAGACACAGAAGGACACTTCATAATACTCAAAGGAAGAATCCATCAAGAAGACATAAACATTGTAAACCTATATGCATTCAACATAGGAGCACCCAAATATATAAGGAAAATCCTGGAAGACTTCAAGAAAGATATAGACAGCAACAAACATACAGCATGGGATTTTAATACCCCACTTTCCAAAGTGCATAGATCTTCCTAGCAAAATATCAACAAGGATATTGTGGGACTGAATGATGCATTAGATCAAATGGACTTAACCGATTTATATAGCACCTTCCATCCCAAAGAAGCAAAATACACATTCTTTTCAATCCATGTGGAACATCTTCAAAGATAGACCACATGATAGAACACAAAACAAGCCTCAACAAATTTAAGAAAATTGAAATCATATCAAGCATTTTCTCAGACCACAAGGGCTTAAAACTAGAAACCAACCTCAAGGAAAAAACTTGAAAACATTCAAACACTGGAGACTGAATAACATATTATTAAACAATGAATGGGTCAATAATGAGATCAAGGAAGATATCAAAAAGTTTCTGGAAACAAGTGAAAATGAACACACAACAGTCCAAAACCTATGGGACACAGCAAAGGCAGTACTGAGAGGGAAGTTCATAGCAATATTGGTCTACCAGAAAAAGATACAAACATTTCAAATAAACAACTTGACCCAACTACAATCTACAAGAACTGGAGAAAAAACAACAAACAAAGCCCAGAGCAACTTGAAGGAAGGAAATAATCAAGATCAGAGCAGAATTAAATGACATAGAGACTAAAAGAACAATTCAAAGGATCAATAAATCCAGGACCTGGTTCTTTGAAAGGATAAACAAAATCAGCAAACCTCTAACCAGATTCATCAAGAAAAAAAGGGAGAGAACCCAAATAAATAAAATCAGAAATGAAAGAGGAGACATTACAACTGATACCACAGAAATACAGAGGATTGTAAGAAATTACTACAAACAACTATATGCCAAGAAATTTGAAAACCTGGGTGACACAGACAAATTTATAGAAAAGTATAATCTTACAAAACTGAATGGAGAAGAAGCAGAAAGCCTGAAAAGACTAATAACAGCTGGGTGAAATTGAAACAGTAATCAAAAACTCCAGGCAGACAAAAGCCCTGCAACAGACGGTTTCACAGGAGAATTTAACAAAACATTTAAGGAAGAACTAACCCTATCCTTCTCAGGCTATTCCCAGAAATCCAAGAGGGAAGACTCCCAAACTATTTTTATGAGGTCAGTATCATCCTAATCCCAAAACCAGATAAAGATACAATAAAGAAAGAAATCCACTAGCCAATGTCACTGATGAACACAGACGCTAATGTCCTCAGCAAAAATGTGGGCAAACTGTATCCAGCAATAGATTAAAAAGATCATCCACATGATCAAGTAGGAGTCATCCCAAGGATGCAAGGATAGTACAATAATCACAAATCAATAAACATAATATGTCACATAAACAAAAGGAAGGATAAAAATCACATGATCACATCAATAGATGCAGAAAATCACTAATAAGATACAGCACCCATTTATGATAAAAACACTCAGGAAAGTGGGAATAAAGAGGGCATACCTCAACACAGTAAAGACCATATATGAAAAACCTATAGCCAACATTATACTCAATGGGCAAAAAATTAAAAACTTTCCCACTAAGATCAGGAACAAGACAAGGATGCCCACTTTCACCACTTCTATTCAACATAGTATTGGCAGTCCTAGCCACAGCCAACAGACAAGAAAAAGAAATGAAAGGAATCCAAATTGGAAAGGAGGAAGTAAAACTGTCATTGTTTGCAGCTGATATGATAGTGTACATAGAAAACCTGATAGACTCCACCAAAAAACTACTCGACCTAAAAGCGAATTTGGCAAAACAGCAGGATACAAGTCAATATACAGAACTCAAAGGCATTTTTGTATACCAACAATGAAATATCAGAATCAGAAATCAGGAATAAAATCCCATTTACTATAGCAACAAGAAAAATAAGGTACCTAGGAATAAACTTAACCAAGGATGCTAAACACTTGTACTCAGAAAACCACACAATGCTGAAGAAGGAAATTAAGAAAGACACAAATAAATGAAAGCATATACCATGTTCATGGATTGGAAGAATTAACATCATCAAAATGTCCATACTACCCAAAGCAATAAATAGATTCAATGCAATCTCTATTAATGTACCGATGACATATTTCACAGATGTAGAACAAACATTTCAAAAATCTTAATGGAACCAAAAACAACCCCAAATAGCCACAGCAATTTTGAGAAAGAAGAACAAAGAAGGAGGGATCACAATACCTGACATCAAACTATATTATAAGGCCGCTGTAACCAAAACAGTCTGATACTGGCATAATAACAGTAGATCAATGGAACAGAATAGAGAACCGAGAAGTAAACCCATGTCTCTATGGTCAATTAATATTCAACAAAACAGGCAGAAGTATAAAATGGAGCAAAAATAGCCTCTTCAACAAATGGTGTTGGGAGATCCGGACAGCTACACACAAAAAAGTGAAACTAGACTGAAAACTTACATCATATACAAAAATGAACTCAAGATAGATAAAAGACTTCAACATAAGTTGCAACACCATAAAAGTCCTAGAGGAGAACATAGGCAGGAAAATCTCAGATATTCCAAGCATCAATATTTTCACTGATATGTCCCTAGAGCAAGGACATAAAGGAAAGAATAAACAAATGGGACTTCATCAAAATAAGAAGCTCCTGCACGGCTAAAGAAAACATCAGCAAAATGAAAAGGGAACCAACCATAATGGGAAAATATATTTGCCAATGATACCTCAGGCAAAGATTTGATCTCCAAAATATATAAAGAAGTCACCATGACTCCACTCCAGGAAGACAAACAGTCCAATTTAAAAATGGGCAGAAGACCTGAACAGACACTTCTCCAAGGTGGACACACACAGGTCCAGAGACATATGAAAGGATGCTCAGCATCACTAGCCATCAGAGAGACACAAATTAAAACCACAATGAGATACCACTTCACACCAGTCAGAATGGCCATCATAAAGAAATCAATAAAGAATAAGTGCTAGAGAGGTTGTAGAGAAAAGGGAACCCTAGTGCATTGTTAGTGGGAATGTAGACTGGTACAGCCACTGTTGAAAACAGTTTGGAATTTCTTCAAAAAACTAAAAATGGAACTGCCTTTGACCAGCAATTCCACTGTTGGGATTATACCCTAAGAATCCGGAAACAGTAGTTCAAAAGAACCAATGCACCCCAATGTTCATAGCAGCACAATTTACATAACCAAGTGCCGGAAGCAACCTAAGTGCCCAACAGTAAATGAGTGAATCAAAAAACAACGGTACATTTATACAATGGAATACTACACAGCAGAAAGGAAGAAGTAGCTCCTACCCTTCACAACAGAATGGATGGAATTGGAGAGCATTATGCCAAGTGAAGTAAGCCAGGTGGTGAAAGATGAATGCCATATGATCTCACCTATAAGTGGAACCTAATCATCAAAACATACAAGCAAGCAAAATATAACTAGCAACATTGAAATAAAGAACAAACTGACAGTAACCAGAAAGGAGGGGGATATTGGTTAAAAGAAGGGGAAGGGTCATCAAGGAATATGTATACAGACCCATGGGCAAAGCCAAAGGGTGGAAGGATTGAGAGTGGGAGGTGGGGGGAGGGTGGGGCAGGGGAAAGTGGTGGTGGGAAAATGGAGACAACTGTACTTTAACAACCTTAAAAAAATAAATAATTTTTTTAAAAGAGAAAAAAATGCACAAAGAACTTGGTAAAATTAACTGGGAAAAAATCATTAAAAATTACAAAATGTAATAAATACTCATTTTATAAATTTGGCTATGATTGCTTATAGGTTGTGAAATATCTTAAATCCAAGAATTTCCTTTTGACAGGGTTTTATTTCACTAACAAATTGGATTAAACCGTGCTCTTTCTTTGCATTAAGGAACCATTTAAAGTGAGCATTAATAAGAGAAATTATATTTTAAAGAGGAAGAAGAGCAACAGGGGAAAAATGAAGACAGACAAGCTTAAATTACATTCAGGCCCCAATAGCTAGCTCAATTTCAGAGAAAGATGGAGTTGCTGGGCAAAATAAGTAGTAAGTTAAGTAGAGTCATGCTCTGGAGGTCTTTGAACACAAGGGTAAAAAGACTGTTTTTAGTTTCATGGTCACTGAAAAATTTTCAAGCAGAAAATTGTTATTTAGAAGGAACAATGTGGCAACATTCCTTACAACAGATTACTATGAAAAAAGCAGCATCTATTTAACTAGAGACTAGACCACAGGAAAAATAACTGAAGACTGAGCTAAAGATAGAGCAGTGGGGAAGAAATGCCAAAGTGGGATAGGCAAGGACAAAGAGAAAACAGCTGAGCCTGTGCGGTCAGACAAGGGTCTCGGTCTTGGCTTCACCACATTTCACACAGTGGTCCCCTTGGACAGGACATTCAGTAATTATCCTCTGCCCAGCAATTTCACACCTCACTTCTAATGGTTCCAGATCTCCAATCCTGACCATAGAGGAAGCACATGACCCAGGCCCGGCCAATCACAGGAGAGTATCTCCTTGGCATCAATTATGTGACCCAAGCAGGGCCAGTCAGCACCCTTCCCTGCGATTTATACATTGCACTAAAGAAACTCCCCTGCGGAAAAGTCCCCTCTGCAGTAGAAAAGAATCCAGAGGCAGGAGAAAGTTCAAAATGAATTGAGTTCCTAGTTCTAGTCTTTAAGACACCCATGCATACAGCTCTTCGGTGATCTTGGCACTGTGTCAGTATGATTCTTACAATGAATAAATACATAATAAATAAATAAAATACATAAACCAATGAATTCCTTTATGAAAATTTACATTTAATTTTTTCACTTGAAACCAAAAGAGTTTCAGTAATGCATAAGCTTACGGATGCCAGTTTTCTCAATTGTGACATGGCAGCATTGACAATGAGCACCCCATACATCTTCCAGAGTTGTGTTAAGGCTCAAAATAGAAATCACATTCTAAACTATTAAGCTCTGTCCAAATTAAAGCTCTCTTCTTTGAATAGATGGGGTTTGGTTTTTTTTACCACAATTACTTCAATATATTGTAAATGCACAGCCATTTTCCTCTCTTTCAGATATATATGTATCTGAAAAATACATATAAGAATGTATAAGAATGTACAAGAAAACCATAAGAGTGATAATGATAATTTATAATACCAGCTTTTATGTACATAATGTTTTATAGAGCCAGTCAGCTAAGTAATACATAATTGGGATAAAAATTCAGAACATTTTACAAGAGAATTCATTCTTAAAGATACTATCCAAGCCATCCTCAGATACAAGATTTTAAAAAGGCAAGGACATAACTTTTTTCTGTTAATATACATCTTGACCACAGCAGATGGAATGAAATTCTATGGTTTCAATTGCTTAAAGGTTAATACAATTATTATACATAGAATAAGTTGAAAATTTTAAATTTTGACAATGATCTGCTATAATTTTTCAACCTGTTCTTGATATTATTCAATTAGTAAGATCATTTAGAATTACTACTCAGCTATTTCAGGTTCTGCTTTTTCTTTCCATTTAATTACACCTCAAACCCCTTAACTAAGCCCCAGAGATCAAGCTATGGAAGATTGACTCTAAGATGCAAATTAATTAATATCTCAGTATATGAAAGATTACATTTTGAAATACAGGGAAATTATCTTTTATACTTACATTACCTAAATTTAGAGAGGGCAAATTTTCCCATTTGGTATATCTACAAAAAAAAGGTGGTAGGTAAAATGAATAACATTTACTGTTAGTGATGAGGTTTGCTTTGAGATGTAAAATGAAGTTTTTAGTCAAACAGGTACCATTAAATAATAAGAGTACAGACCAAATCCATTAAAAGGATATTTTTTAATTAAGTATTAAACCCCATCTCTCTTCTGTTAATTTTACATGGTTGCACAGGCAAAGAAATTATGAAATATTATTTGAATTGCAAATACAGGCCAAATAATTGTGCTAAAAAGAACAAATTCAACCCAATGGCAATTATCCGTGTGAAAAATTAGTTTTCTTAGGAGGTAGCATTGTGCAATTTGGCTTCTAATTGGTGTATGGAACCAATTAATGTCTAACAATGCATTTAGCAAGTGAAAGAAAATTTATTGAAAATAACTGAGTAAAATGTCATGCTTTAGTAGTACAGAATAATGTCAGTGTTTTTCTCCCACTCCTTTATTATTTTACATTATTTTATTTTTTGTCTGGCTGTTTAGGACTCATTTGCATTTTCTTCTGGCCTTCTCTTAGCCACTAGTCTTTTCTGGGTTTCCAACTTTGTTCAGTTAACAACTGATCGGCACTTACCCACAATTTGCTATGTGCCATGCACTGTGGTAGGCCCTGGGGTAGCCACAACTGCAGTCAAGACATATTCTTGCTATTACATGTCAAGGTCTCAGCCCTTGCATCTCTTTTTCCATAAGCTTTCCCTGACATTCTGAAATTGGTCCAGCCTCTGTATTTCCATAGCAACTTGTAGTTATTTCTGTTTTGCAATCACAATGATGGCAATGATAATGACTAATACTCTAATAGGATTTATTATGTGCCAAGTATCTTTTTTTAACAACTTTACATATATTAACACATTTAATCTTTACAAACCTGTAAGATAACTACTATTATAATTACGTCCTTACTTTCTAGAAGAGAAAATTGTACCATAATACAGTTAACTTTCTCAAGGTCACACAGCTAAGCGAGAGAGTTGTGTTTCAAACACAGACAACCTACATTGTCTGTTTTCTTGGCCACTGCTCCAGACAGTCTTCCTCTTAGCCAGACTCCACCTAGCTGACTCAATGGATAAACAGAAAAAGAAATATGAAAAAAGTG
Source organism: Mormoops blainvillei (assembly GCA_004026545.1). Lineage (NCBI taxonomy): Eukaryota > Metazoa > Chordata > Mammalia > Chiroptera > Mormoopidae > Mormoops > Mormoops blainvillei. The sequence continues at coordinate 24,597 of PVJD01009679.1, forward strand.
CCAAATTCATGAGAATGTAAATTAGTGTAAATGCTCAAAACATGCTTTAAAAGTACATAAGAGTGAGACAACTAGAAATGACATGGAATCCCAATCAGTAGACTCACGCTAAAAGAAATAGCAAATGTTTGCACATATGTTTATTTTAATCTGAAGTAAAATGTTTTATGTATGTATGTGTAATTTTTATTAAAGAGTGGATTAATGGAAATTATATATACACACACACCATATACATTTATATGTATATAGTATGTGTGTATATACACATAATTTCCATTAATCCACTCAATAAAAAATTAAATGACTTAAATGACTAAGTATCCATCCTAATCATATTAGCTAACAATGTTTCCATCTTTCTCAAATTCATCTGCTTGCTTCTACCTTTCTCCTGTGAGTCTTTAAGCTGGTCATTTAACACCATGGTTAGCATGGCTTTTACATACATGTCATGCTCACAAAATACTCTTTAGATGGATGGACAGATGGATAGGCAAGGTGGGAGTGGTATAATGAAGAACAGGAAGTCTGGTAAAGTCAGAGCCTAGGAAGTGGAGAACATTGGGGATGGTAAGAAAAGCTTAGGCCAGATTGTGGGGTCCCTATTGTATTAGAAAGTTTGAGGATTTTCTGAAAGTAATTGGAAGCCACTCAATTTGAGGAGAGGAATAACATGATCATATATGGGTACTAAAAAGAAACTTATGGCGACAGACCAGGTGAGGAAGACCTAGACATGGCAGCACTGAGTGCATGACAGCCATAGGATTGTGCCTGACAGATAGCTGAGAATAGGAAGCTGAACTGACCCGGCTTCCTCTGAAATCCTTGCTAGTATTTATTTGCCTTGAGTGCATGGTTCCCATGGGCTGCTCGCAGAGAATGACTGACTAGCAGGAATGCCAAGCTAGTCTTGTTCCTGGAAACATGAACAACTCTGATGGCTGACTTTGGCTCAAAGACTCACTGATGGCCTCACAGAACGATCCTTAGATGCAGGGCATATTGGGACACTTCCCACAACTTCCAGTGTCTCTTGTTTTAACTAGGGGTCAAATCTGCATCACAGTCTGATGCTTCTCCCAACCTACCCTAGCTCCTTTCCTATTTTCCTTTGTAGGCATACCTCCCAATAGATTTCTCCCACATTTTATCTTATCTTGGCATCTGCTTGGAGAAAAGACAAGTGGTGTGCTAGAGTCAATTCATACAAGCTCGTGAGAGCAGTTACATTTTCAGGGATTTTGCAAGCTAGTTTTTAAACATTCCACTATAGAAAATTAAATTTTATAAATTTTCAATTAAATATACTGTATTAAAAATAAGAGTAATAAATACTCAAAACTTACGATTTTCTAATTTTTCACTATATTTTTCTATTACTTATGCTCTTGAAGTTACTTATTTCTAATGAGTCAGATCCTATACAGTGGTGTTCTACTGTGCATCTCTCTGTGGGTAGCAATGTCACATTGGTAATTTGAAAATGGCCACAGTAGGGGTATCTATGCCATAGAAATTAACAAATGCTACAGAATTCAACAAATCAGTACTTGTTCATTTGCTTCTATCACCTCTTTATTTCAGAAAACTGTCTGTTAAGCATTTGCTAGCACACCATTTATCTGCATTCATATTGACACAATTTTGACTTCAGAATTTGTAGAAAATTTATCCAAACATAGCATAGTTGTAATATCAGGCTAGGTTATAAATTCTCTGAGGTTAAGAACAATGTTTAAATTTTCTTTACAAATGTGGTTAGAGCATTAGGATACTTGGGAGTTAACTTCAATAAAATATTTTTTAAAGAAAGGAAAAAATATGGAATGCTAAGAATAGAGTAAAACTTAAAAATCAATCTATAGAATAAAACTTAAAAATCAATCTAATTCAATTTCAACATTGTAAAATTAAAACTGATCCCCAGAGTTGCTCATGCTCACGCCAATAATAGTGAAAACAGAACTTAAAAAACCAAGCAAAACAAGAATACTCTATAATCTACAGCAAAAAAACAGAGTGGTGTGTATTTAAAGTTCCAAAGCCACTGTATTTTCCTCGTCTCCCCCATTTGCTCCTTTGTCTAAACTGTTGTAGAAATAGAGGTTTTCATAGGAAAAAAATCGATACTGGTTTTGGACACATAATTTGTTTCAATTCTATCTGCATATATATATAGACATCTTATGTCAAGTTAAGCAATAAACCAAAACTGTTATTTGGGCTGCCTGTCCAATGCCTCAGAACAAAAGTAATCTAAATGCTTATAAATAAAAACACTTGCCCCAGGATTCAGAAGAAATCCTCCAAACTTGGAGATGTGGGACAAATGTTTTTCATTTTATTTTAATAGGAAGCTGAGTCATTGTCATGGTGATTCCCAGACTTTGGTTTGTAACACCTCTGAAGTGTTCCATGACATTTTCAAAATAGAATTTACTTCAGTTCATCTCCACTTTGAAAATATAGCACATTTAGAGCAAATGTGATTGGTAAAATCAATCTTGTGTTTGAATAAAATGAGTTCGAACTAGAATGTGAATCAATTCTGTGCTGAATAATCTCCCTGAGTTTTAGAATTAAAGCAAACAAGAACATTTTCTTGTCCCCTCATTTCTGTCTGGACCTCAAGTTCTTCCCTGGCTGATTGCAAAAGGAAGGAGCTCCTAGGGCAGCGGTATTCTAAGTGTGGTCCTCAGACCAGCAGCATCACTTGAGAACTTGTTGCAAATGGAGACACTTGGCCCTCACTGAACCAGAAGTCCTGGGGATGGTGCTTGCCAGTGTGTTGGTATGAAGCTTATCTGGACAATACTGATGTGCTGTACACAAAAGGGTAGGAACCACTGTCCCTGGTGTTTAGGTATCTGACCAGATCTATGAAATGAACTTGGATCTTTCTAAGAATGCCTTATCACAAAGGAAAAACATATAAAGTCATATAGACATGTATGTATATAAATCAGATATTCAGGAAAATAGTAAAACATGTTGTCACCAGTTATTTCCAAATATCCATGTGTACTTAATTGGATAGTGCAGACATCTGGATGATGGTATAGACTTTCATCTATCAAAAATCATATAAACAAGGAGTTACTTCCTGTTAACCTATTGTCTGTAATAGACACCCACCACCATGTACACCCCAAGAACATTGTCTGCATTCATTTTGCCCAAAGGCAGTTTTATCTAAAGAACTGTGTGACCAGCCATAGGCAAAATCTTAAAATACTTAGGCACTGGGGGATTGCTGGAGGCTATAGGTAGTTCCCATCCCTTTTGCTTTCCTCTAGTTGACCTCTCTTTTTGAACACACACAAAAGAAATCCAATCTAACATCTCTCAACTTCCTTCCCCAATTGGATTCTCATTATACATTGGTGTTTCCCAAACTTTGTTCATCATCGAGCATCTTATTTAATTATGTTCTCCTATTCCCATATATAACTGCACTAATTGCAGGATTTTGTCTAGCAAGATCTATTAAGCAATACTAATTTTGTTTTCTTAGATCCATTAAAGCCATAATAAAGAGGTCCATCAAACTTCTGATTTACACAAGTGACCAATTATACCCCCAGCATTTTTGTTTAGTAATTACAATTTTTGGTGACCATTTTATGTGTGCTTAAGATTTCTTACACTAACTCTTTACACATTGTAAATAACTCTTTGTTGTCCAATATGATCTACACAACCTTAAAGGAAATAGGTTTCTCTTCTCTAAATTCTGCTGATAGTGTCTTGTACAGACATACTCTCTGTGTGCAGTTATTCAAAGAGCTCTGCTTTGAGAAAAGAGTGCAAAATCCCCTAAGGGGCTAACAAAGATTCTTCCTCTCCATGCACACCCCATTTCTCTCCTTTGTCTATAAATTCTGACTATCCTGGCCTTCTTTCAGTTTTTCAAACTGACTTTCTGTTTCCCATTCCAGGAATCTGGCACATGATCTTCCCTCTACCCCAAATCTTCTCCCAGCCCCCGAAGCTTGATTACTCCTACTCATTGTTCAGCTCTCAGCTCAAATAGCTCTTCCTAGAGATAATTCCCTAAATACTCCTTCCTTATCACCACTCCCACCATACCAACTCCAGGGATAGACAAGGTCTCTAAAGTATTATCTCTTATCGCTCTGTGCTTTTCCTCCCCTGCAATATATTTATGTCATTATTTGATGACTCACTCTCTCCAGAACGTAAGCTTCATAGAGGCAGAAGCCATATTTAAATTGCTCTCTGTGATATGCTCAATACCTACCATGGTACCCGACACGTAATAGGGGTCAATTAATATTAGTTGAATGAATAAATGCACAAATATAACAAATGCATTGGTTTTTGAGTAAGGCTGAGGTACGTAGTCATTCCTCAATGGGTGCTTACTGCTGGAAATAGACAATCTCTGACCCTCAAGCTGATAGGACTTCAGAATTCCATCTAAATAGCTAAAGCACGATTGTTGCTGGATTTTGAGACTTCCCATGGAGATTTTTCAATTACGTGAGTAAATGCTTATGAAAAATCCTAAATGAAAATGCATGAAATACATTTTTTTATTCACTATGAACCCAATTGTGTAAAAATATAAATGCATGAGAAAATAGAGTTCCTGTTCCCTTTATCACTTTATCCCATCATTGTCCATGATAGGGAGGGAGACTTTAGAACAATAATGCATTCAAACTGTTATTAAAGGAAATCAACATAGGGAGTAGAGGCAATTAAAAAAATTGTAAAGGAAATCAATAGTAAGGGCAACAGTAACAGTAATAGCAACATTCTTGCAATGTGCCAAGCATTATTCCATGTGCTTTACATGTAATTACTCATAATAAACTTATGAAATAACTCCTACTTTTATCTGATGTGTTTACTTTATAGATGTTCCACTCTGAAAACTGTAGGTATCTACTGTTGCTTTTTTAAAATCAGAGGACATTTTAGGAAGAGTTTCCATGGACATAAGAGGTGTAGAATGGATGGGAAGGATCTGGAGCCCTGAGTATATTTGGGAGGGAAAGAAGAAACATGGAGGGATAGAAAAGGAAATCCTACCAGGAAATGGTTTAATTAGGCATACCTAATTAAAGAGATTTAATATCAATTGAAAAACTTCCATAAAGGAAAAGTAAAAAAAAAATTTCTACCACACTTTGAGTTGTAAGACAGTTATTTGTCAGCTCCTAGGGAGATCAAGGTCTTCCTGGTAACAAATTGTACCAGCATTAACCCCCAGATATGGTGGAACATAATAACTAGCAGTTACACACACATGCACACACAGATGACTAAGGACTGGAAGGAAATAGGCCAACATGTTCACATTGCTTACTTCTGGTAGTGAGTTTATGAATGACTATTATTATCCTCTTTGTGTTATTATTAATGATAATTTTTGTAAGTTAAAATGCAAATTGTCAGAACACATATTGGGGTCAGCTGTTCTATATACCACCGTTGGGTTTATCAGTATAAACCATTTACTGCGGTAGTCGTTTGCCATGCTTGTGTCTTCATTCCTTAGTTCCAAGGATGCCTGAGGATCTGAATACTCTATAAACACAGCCCAAGCATGAGCAGATTGCAAAGGGACTCGTGTTGATTCATTAAACTGGTGCTCGGTTTAAAAGTGCAGTTTAGCTTGTGCTTGAACAGGGGCAGAGAAAGAGAGTGTTGAGATATTCAAACTCATTTAAATAATGCTGCATTTGAGAAAAATACAAGGTTTTTGAGTTGATTTTCCGATTTCTTTCTTCACATGCACTCACGCATTCAGCCCATTTATGGACGCCAGCATAGCTAAGGGCTGCAGGACGAAGCAGAGCAAGACCTTCAGCGGACTTCGAGAGTGTGTAATCTGCACATGGGGCACTTGTCATTCAAGCTGCCTTAAGTTGTTTTTTATTTTTTCATAATATGATTCAATGGCCTTTTGGAAAAATACCATCCTGCTCCCTCTTCATTTTTACTCATTTCAGATGCTACGAGGACTGAGCCACTATCAGGAATGAGCATGATATGTGTGCCTAGCTGATGAGAGAACATCCCCAATATATTCACAAATAAGAAACGGCAATTGTTTTAGGAGAGGCATGTGATCCAAACCAGCCAGTTAAGAATGATTTCCAAACGTATTAGGTAAGATAATGCTAACCGCTATTACGAATTGATCCAAAAGTACAGAAACTAAAGTACAGAAAAAGTACAGATTCAAACAAACTAAAGGTTATGTGTTGCACAAATAAAGTCTAAAATGGGTTCCTGATTGAAGGCAGTTCTTCACAAAGTAGTGACTCAGGGACTTGGGCTCTGTGTTTTGGCACCCAAAGTCTCAAGTGGGCCAGGGGAAGAACATGGAGAATCATGAGTGGGAAGATTTTATAGACTGGCCTGGAAGTAACATGCACCACCTCTCCTCACATTCCATTGACTAGAACGCTAGCTTACGGCAGACTCAGGAAGGGGCTCATAAATATAGTCTTTCCTGTGGGCCGAGGAAGGAGAGAAATGGGATTGGAGGAGTATCTGACCAGTCTCTGACATAGAGACTTTTCTAGATTTATTGGGAAAAAGATGTATCTTTTTGCAGGAGTTGCCAGTCTTGGAGACTATATCCAGAGCCACTGGTGCCACCTGTGCAGAGTTAATGGGCACACCTGACACTGCTTATTCTCAGAAAGGCCTGCTTGCAAGGCTCACCTCTGTACTTTGGAGTACATCTAGGAACTTAGGTTTCAGAAGGCTCTCACTGCTTTAATAGTTAACATTAACTCCTGGTGCCTGAAATATTTGATAGAAACAATGTGGTTTTTGCTCAACACCTGCTTGCCTCTGGGAATCGGATTTTAGCATGTGCTAGGCAGAGGGTGCCTACCTGACCAGCCCCTCATAGAACCTTAGGCACTGAGTCTATAGCGAGTTTCCCTGGTAGACAGCATCTCACAAGTCCTGAGGGGGATCCGCGCATTGTTAGTGTGACTCTGCTGGGAGAGGACTCTGGATCTGGCTTCCTCAGAACTTTGCCCATGCAGCCTTTACCTTTGCTGATTTCGCTTTGTATCTTTTCACTGTAATAAGTCATAACCATGGGGACAACTATATTCTGATACCTGTGAGTCCTCATAGCAAGTCATTGAAGCTGGGGGTGTTCTTGGGGGACCCTCGATGCCCAACCACATGGGGAGAGTCTATTTGAGATCACAGCTAATGCTGAGGAAAACAGCCCAGGAATGCAGAGAGGCAGAGTCCTGATTGTACTCCTTGGTCACCCAGATCAAGCTATGACTGAAGCCAACCTTGATCACTGAACTTTTTGTTATTGAGCCAACAAATTCTCTTTCATGCATAATGCAGATGAAGTGGAGGGTGTGTGTTTTTTTTTACCTTTAACCATAAATAAGATCAACTTATACAGTGTGTTACCTAAACACCTCTTAAAAATGTGATAAGTTGCTTCCCTTAGTAGATAGCAAATTAAAGAACTAGAGCTCTCTGGGGCAGAAGTGTGGGAAAAGCCTCAGGAAGCAAGCCGGCCTGGGGAAAAGGGAGAGAAGTCGGTAGTAACAGTCGCTGAAAAATGAAGTCACCGTAAATTAGGGGGAGTAGAAATTAAGAGGACCCAAAATCAAATCATGGTACAAAAACAAGTAAGCAGGAGATGGTCCACAGGTATTTGGTAGCAGAATGACTTTGTAATTTGTGCACAGGAAAGCTAAATTCAATAGAATGGAATGGAATGGAATGGAACGGAACGGAACGGAACGGAACGGAACGGAACAGAACAGAACAGAACAGAATAGAATAGAATAGAATAGAATAGAATAGAATAGAATAGAATAGAATAGAATAGAAATGCTCAATAAAAGTAGGAATTTGGGGTTATTTTATTAATAGCCCAGGTGCCTAAAACAATGTCTGGCATACAGTAAGCACCCATTAAATATTTCTAAATGACTAAAAGGATGCACAATTTTATAGAAAACATAAGTCACTAGCTTCTTTGAAATCAGGAAAAAATAGCTATCGTTTTGCATGTATAATTTCTTCAGTGATAAATAAGAAAGTCAGACAATGTCTAAATTATAGATATTGAATATTAAAAACTATGTTTCTAGTAAATTATATTTATGTATGAAAAAAGGTAAGGAACAGAGCTCAACATAACATGGGAATAGAAATTTTAAAAAACATACTAATTAGCCCTGCTTAGTTCACTGAAATCAAATCATGACAGATTTTTTAATCAGTAAAGGAAACACTGCAATCATCTAATCCAGGGATTCCCAAATCCTTCTGAAAATTGGAACACTCTGGGGACATTTAAAATGATAGATTCCTGGGCCCTACCTAGAACAAACAAATCAATACCTTGGAGGGAGGTTCTGGGAGAGAGGTATGAGGGCAGGGGACCCCCCAGGTGATTCTGATGGTGACCCAGTTGGGGGACCTCTGCATTTTATCTACCCTCTTAATTTCACAGAGAAAGAAACCAACACCCGGTGGCAATGTTTGCTTCTGTAAGAGAAGATGGCATTTTCCTGTCACCAGAATCAGAACTCAAGTGTTCTCCCCATGAAACTCCACTATCTAACTCAGTCAGCACCCCAAACACACAGACCCTACTTTTCATAGGATAGAAAATTCACTAGGAGTTCCAAAATTCAAACAGAGAGGCAAGAAATGCTTATGTGAGAGGCACAAGATCCCTCAGATCACCTTCCCAAATTCAAGATTCTAAATTTCTAGTATTAATATGCAAATTAAGTCCATATCCTCTGAGTGGAAAGCTGAGGTGATAAGAATGAATTAGAAGTCTCAGGCCACCACATTCAGCCTCCAGACATACACATACCCTCTGAGCCAGGCTTAGGGGAGCAGTTGAAGCTGACACGTGATGACATCGTGGAGCCTGTTCTGAGTGCTGTATTCACAATGGAAACACTCACTCCTAGTTAACAAACCGATGGACTCACTCCATTTCCTTGTTGCCTCAGCCATAGTGTTTCACAGCTCATAAAACTAGAATATATGCACAGTAAATGACCTGAGATTGCTGGAATATTAAATTTGAGGATGTAGAAGTCTGTGAGTCAAACACTCGAGAGCTGTCCAATCCACGGGAGTTAAGAAACAGGATTGTCTTACCAAATATACCCCAATGACTCTTTTCTACCTCCATGATTACAAAAGCAACACAAAAGGGGTTTTTTTCCCCTCAATTCAGAAAGCCAATTAGAGGTCACACTGATTAGTGGCATTTTGAGATTCTAAGTGCAAAATTGTAGTCTCAGTATCTTACTTAAACGAATATAAAACAAATAGATTGGTAGGGGTTTCTCTGTCAAAAGACTGGGTGTTCTGTTTTGCTTAAATGTTTTTAATTATGTCAAGTAGAGAATAGGCTTCTAAAGATTAAAACATATCTGAGTTTTCTGAGAAATGCTATTTATTCTGAGAGGAAAGAATTTGACATTGAACCACTTAGTGCTTACAAAGAGCTCAATAGCAAAAACAAAAGGTGGCAGGATTGTGACTTTGTAATTGTCTTATTCTTATGAAATCAGCATTTAACATGGAAAAAAGATGAGGTTTGCCATAACTAATTCTACTGTAGATATTTAATTCACCATGTCATATCAATTTTCTCATCGGAGGCTGTTCAGGTATTTCTTGTCACATTTTAAATGCTGGAATGTTCAGCTCTATCTTTTGTTCCTTGATTTATAGCCCAATTTACTTGCCATAAAAATGCATGTGCTCGTGCATTTATCTACTTCGCTAAGAGCCTTAGAACCATTTGTCTGAGCATATTCCATCTCTTCTTTGCAATTCAAAAAACCCTGAATAAACTAAGGGACACTTCATTCCTCAGTTTTGTATTTATGAACCAAATCTGAAACACTGCCCTAATCAATCTAAAGCCACTCATTTCTGATGCATTTTTCTATTCCTTTCAGATTCCAATATGATTTCTGCTTCGTCACTTACCATTTGCAACATACAGTCAGCATATTATCATGTGAGACTTGTTCTAATATTCTCAAATTGTTTCACATCTGCTACTTTTTTTTTTTGTCCTAAATAAAATTTTAAACAACTTGAGGACAAGAGCCATTTCTCTGGCTCCTTTTCAAGGCTTAGCCAAGGATCAGGTACATCATCCATAGTAAATTAACATCTATTGATTGAGTACAACAGTTGCAGATTGACCTAGTTATTCGCTCATTGAACAATTATTTATTGGGATCTATTAAGACCCAGACTTTATTCCAGATCACAGGTTCTCAAACTTCATGTGACTCACCTGAGGACTTAAAAAAAAAAAGATATTGATATAATAGGTCTGAGTTGGAGCCTGAGATGCTACATTGCCAACAAAGTCCAGGTGATATTTATTCTGCTGGCCAATGAACCATACTTTGAGTAGCAGCAAATTAGACCAAGGGTTGGAAAACACATCCTGTAAAGAGCCACATCATCAACATTTAAGGCTTACTGGGCTACATTATCTCTGCCACAACTAGTCAGCTCTGCCTTTGTAGTATAAAAGCAACCATAGAGAATAAGTGAATTAATGGGCATAGCTATGTTCCAATAAAAGTTTACTTATAAAAATGGTTACCTAGCCAGCCTACTGGTAAGCTGTGGTTTGCCTACCTCTGGCCTAAACAATGAGACCCCATAGACATGGACATTTCTCTCATGAAGTTCAAGTAGAGAATATCTGTAGGCATTTAAATTCTAAAGTTTTAGTAAAACACAATACAGAGATTTTTAAGTGTCAGACATCTTAATTTTGTCAGGTAATTATTAACTTGCTGCTGGTTATTAAGTCACCTGATGTAAATTGATTTGGCTTGGTCTCTCTTAGGTTCTGCTAGACTGGTAAAATAAAAAATTAATAATTTTCCAGTGTACCGAATCCATGATGAAAAATATCATCCAGTTTCAGGTAAGCATACATTCTTTCTTCTTTCTTTTTTTGTTTAGTTTGTCTTCTTGTTTTTAAAGGTGACTTGACTCACCAAACCTGTGGAGTACTTTTATGTGGTTGAAAAGATTGTGCCTTTTGCACTGGACCAAGAAATGTCCGAGAAATTAGCCCAGGATGTAATTGCTTTCTTTTTCTTTATTCTTTGCCTTGCCTTTGGCATTGTTTCCAGTCTGTCCTTTCTCCTTTCATTCTTAGTTCCGAAAACCTGGTAAGGAAATGTCAATACCTATCCATACTTCCCTATTTGCTAATAATTGACTTCTTGAAAACAATCAATTATGTATATAGCTAATTAATCGGAAGAAATAAATGTACACTATAAATAATGTGTTTTTTCCCAAAATTTTTTATCGTATTTTTTTCCATTACCATTCATTCCCCTTATACCCTCTTCCACCTCCACCCACCCTCCCCTATAATGTTTTAATTACTGGAAGATCGTCCTGGAAATTCAATATTGACATTTTTTTGTATTCATCTGCTTCTCTCTGTTTTACTTAACAGATGATTGTTGAGCACATGTAGTATTTCAAGTCCCATAAGCAAAAAAGAAAGAAACTGAAACCATACAGCATCCCAGAATTCTGGGGTCTTCCCTCTCATTAATTTCCAAATAACCACAGTTTGCTTCCACCTGCCATGTGACTGATTAAAGTCCAGTGCCCTGCCCAAATGCTTTGGACCATCCCTATAAAACGATTTGCTTTGCTCTAATTGTTTTTCATCTTGTGACAAACTTCTTCCAACTCTTTCTCTTACCATTCTGCCCATCTTATAATGTCCATGGCATAATTCTGTTTTTCACTTGGCTCATTTTGGATAAAACTTTTCTTTTAATTCTTCAAGCATCACTAATACTTCTGCTAGGTTTCAGGGGAGGCTAAATTTTACTGAATGACAAAATTACAGTGCAAGAAAGAAAGACTGAAAAACCAGATATGTTTTCATAAAAATCAGATATGTTTTCCTGCCTATGTTTAGCCCATAAGCCATACATTTTTTTAGAAGTCTTCCATCTGTCCCCGCCCCACAGCATTTTTCCAGACATTACCTCTGCACCCATTTTTCTATAGCCTACTTCTATATAAATCAATGAATTTTCTCTCTCATCTTCTCCATGGCCCCTTATTTTCACTCTTCTTAGTAGGAACCCAAATTCAACTAATATTATAACAATTTCCTCACCTAAGAAGGACAACACTTTAGGTGACACTATAGAAGAGTTTAGCTTCTCATTTTTGCTACTTTGGTTCCAGAACAGCCTGTGGACTTAGCTTTGGTGCCCCTTATAGTACCCCCACCCTCTGCCCCCAGAATAGTTTTTTATCTGCTCATATGAAATCTTCATCACCTCCTAGAGAAGTGAAGCAGCTTCAGGCAGCTTGCAAAAAGGTGATTTTATGTATGTGTGTGTATATCTATCTATCTATCTATCTATCTATCTATCTATCTATCTATCTATCTATATATAGTGTGTGTGTGTGTGTGTGTGTGTGTGTGTTACCTATTGCTCATTCAAAGAGGAAACTAACTGGAACTGTAATATAAATAAATATGTGTTCAAAAACTACCGAGAAGATAGAAAAGGAGTAATTCTACCAAGGGAGTGAAAAAGAAAAATAGCAAAATGTGCATCCTGTATTTACTATCCTGGGTGGGTTCCAATTAAGAAGGGGATAGGAGACATCTTGACATGTGCATTGGGAGTGGGTTTGGACTTTGGGAATTGAGACTTTTCTTAATGATTTTTTTTAATTAAAAAAATCATGTGACTAAAAAGGGACCTTAATAATTTCAGGGATGCAAGTTTGACCTAAAATATATACCCAGGCTATGAAACCTCAGGGACACAAACAAAAACAGGGCCACGTACTAGAAGTGATCAGCTTTTCCAGGTCATCTTCTCTTTTATGTTACACTGACTCAGGAGGTTTCTCTAGTGTGCTTCAGTTTGCACAGGAAAAAACAAAAGTCCTTCTTCATGAGCCTTAGACATTGTCAGACCATCAACTGACTCATAATATCTTAAGGTACTGAAGCTTTTAGGGGTTATGAAAACCACTGATACCAAAAGCCTCATTTTACAGATATAGGTTATGGTCTCAAAGTGACTTCCCCTGATGTAACAAAGCATAGACTAAAATCCAGGTACCTAACATCCATGTTTTTCCCACAACATCTGGCCTTGAAAGGTGTTATCTTGAAGGTCTCTTCAACTTAAAATTTCTGACAACTCCACCAAGCTCCTCTGAGGACAAAGCTGAGGCATTCTATATAACCAGAATGAGCCACCAATAGCTTGCTATTACATTAGCACTTGGAATAGCACATATATTCGCAGAGCTGGCTTAAAATATAACTAACTTATCTCCAGGAGGCAGAAGGGCCATAAATTATTATAGGCCAGGATTTCTCATCCTTGGCACTATTGACATTTTGGGTAGGATAATTCTTTGTTTTGTAGGGCTTGCCCGTGCATTGTAGGATGTTCAGCAGCATCCTTGACCTCTACCCACTAGATATCAGCAGCAACCACCTTCCTTCCCCCCTGCCAGTCTGTACACATTTTGCCAAATGTCTTCAGGGAGACTAACTTGGTCCTACCAGGTTGATAACCACTGTTATATGCTATATCAAAAGATGTTTCCTCAACTATCACCAGTACGACCTACTGATAAGGCCAAACTTCACTGGGAATTGGAAGCTTGATTTATGTCAGGGCTTTCAATGAAGTAACTTGAATAGGATTAGGTACGTGTCATGATACAACAGTTCAAAAATAGTGAAAAAGGCATGACCTTAAACAAATAAATGGCCAGATACTTTTCCTGCAAAATGAGTTTACACAGGAAAAACAAGGAATTGCCATTCACAACATATGGTCTAATGACCAAGCACACAAGTCCTAAGAACCAAAGCAGAGGAAATTCTTGTTATGGAGAAGAGGAAGCTGGGAGACATGAATCAACAATTCTTCCTGTTGGCCTCTGCGGGAATGAGAGCATTCCCTAGAGGTCCCCTCAACTCCAATTTAAATGAGGTTTCTGTCCATTAATTTATACAAAAGCAAGTATTTTAGTATAATGAGTATTTTGAGGTGAGGGATTCAAAGAACCTTAGGGTAAAATGTCTATTGAATAATCAGTAGGTGTTTTTGGAAGTTCCTGTAATGAATGATAAAACTGTTTGCATGGAAAGGGGAGATATGAAGAAACGAAGTATGCTGATGAAGATAGAAGAATAGTCGAGTGATGTCAATGCAGATAGTTGGGTGTGGTTTTGTTTCCCAGTGTCCAGGCTGAGTGTATGGGTGGTTTAGGTTCTCAATAGCCACCTTTAGAAAAATTCTAATTTAGTTCATTCCCCTGGCCCTCATTTAGATTTTTAAAAATTATCTCTAATTCCTAAAAAATACCATGTCCTTTTGAGCCTGTGTGGCAGACTTTCTTCACACATTCCTTAGACTGAACCAAACCAACATTTCATTTCAGACAACTGTTGCAAACCTAACAGGAGAGCAGACATCCCGACCAGCAGATGGAAAGTTATAGACATTCTTTAGAATTAATACCAAATAAGTTTATTTGCACATATAGGAATCCCTTCCCTTTCTCATAAAAACTCATACCTCCACCCCCTAATCAGAACAGTATTTGGGGTTCTGCCTAAATCAGTGCTTCCCAAATAGCTGTTCTTTGTGATCTCAAAAAAAGGCTTGTTGGCTGTCACTTTGGCTTATTATTTTTAGATAACACTACCGTGTCCTTTACATGCTTCAGGGACCAACACGATGATCAAAAATTAAGTCAAAGGGCCCATCTAGCTAACCCCTATATTTTTCTTGAATTGTAGGAAAGTGGCATTTGTCACTAGATTCAAGTTGAACATGTGAAGATCAAATTGCCATAGTCATCTCAGTCCTCTGTATTCCTTAACACTGCCTGAGATGGACCCCAGCTGTAGCAATGCCATTTAAATCCTTGGTCCAGTGGTCTCTGATGCCAATTCTGCCCATGGATTTTCAATTATATCAGCCTGCAAGTTTCTTGTTTTGTTCCTCTTACTTGCAGTTTCAAGAATCATAGCTTATGTAAGTTCCTGGTGAATAATATTTAATAAATGTCTTTACTTTTATTATCTACTCCTTTGTGTCTTTTAGGTCCTCTTCCTTCAATTGGAACAACCTCTATGCAGAGGAAATTCAGAAGAAAATGTATTATTCCTGTGGGTCACATTGTAAAAAGTTCACATCATTGATGGTTTCTTAGCTAGAGACAGATACTTATTGGCTGGGGAAAAGAGAAGAGAAGTAAAAATTAATTATATTTTCTCTGTTAAAACACATTTTGGAAAAGGAATTTGTCTTCTTTGTCAGATGCAACATTACTAAAAATTAAATCAGATGACTCGACTTTCTAGAAATGTCAAAAGTGTAAGACTCTTCGTTTTACAATCTCTTAAAGAAAAGCAGTGCTTATTAATTCCATTATTAATTTGTACCATTTCAGTTTGAGTCTTCTTATAGAAGAGAGCCATGCAAAAGTAGCTTCTTACACAATAAATGAACCAATCTCCTTGATTTTAGATTCCATAATAGAAATCCTCAGCATTCAAGATGAAACTTAAGGATAAATTTCACTTTACCAGTGGATTTATTTGCTAATTCTCTGGCTCTTCCTTTTTCCTGATTCTCTCACCTAGGTTCTAACTGCATTCAGTAATAGCGTCTCGGTAAGAATCTCAGGTACTAAAGAAATTCCAGAAAAGCAAATGTGTAGATGGGGCAATGGGGAAGACATTAGAGAAAGATTGTGCTGGAGGCATTTGTTAAATTGACTTTGGCAAAAAAAGTCAAGTTCAGTTACCAAATAATGTGTTAATATAATAACTCAAAGGAGTCAGAAGCTTTCCAGATATTAAATTTAGACTGTAACTCACCTCTCACATTAGAAAGCACAAGGTCTCTTAGGTAACACTTTTCACCAAAAATAGTGCCCTGTGACTCAGAAGCTTCCACTTACAGTGAAATATAAACTAGCAATTTCTAAGTTCAGACATGGTTGAAGAAACATTCATAAACAAGAAGGACAGAAGGCGATATTCTTTGCCTTTAGGTTTCCTGAAAGAAAATAGAATGCCATCCTATATTTCACCCAGCTTTCAGGGTAATGCCACCTGTGAAAAGAGATAGCAACACCCCACCAGCCACTATGGCGTCAGTGACAGAATCATGTATTTACAAATGAGGAATGAGTCTGAATTCTCCACCTGATGCATTGTCAAAATAAAGCCATCTTTTACAGGGACATGTGTTTTTCTCTAAGTCATGAAATAGTCCTTAGGTATTCCCTTCAGTGCTATCCATGAGTTTCTAGAAGAGTTTAGTTTCTAATTAAATTGGAATTGCTCATTTAAAAATGGTTAAGTCAAAAGCGTATTATAAAAGGGTAGGATGACATTTCCTGGGAAGTCTATAAATCTTGAAGCTCAGATCACATCACAACTTTGAATTATTCAATGAATTCTGGGTTTTAAAATTTAATGCCTCGCCCTGGCTGGTGTAGCTCAGTGGATTGAGCTTTGGCCTGCCAACTAAATAGTTGCCAGTTCGATTCCCCAGTCAGGGCACATGCCTGGGTTGCAGGCCGGGTCCCCAGTAGTGGGCCCGCGAGAGGCAACCACATATTCATGTTTCTCTCCTCTTTCTCCCTCCCTTCCCCTCTATCTAAAAATATTTTTTGAAAAAATTATTGCCTCTTTGTCCAGTGACTTTGTGTGTGTGTATGTGTGTTATTGTGATATATAATAAGAAATACATGTTTGGTCTTCATTGCCATTTCTGGCACAGAGTTCCAATACTTGGAATTCCCAGGAGAAGGGAACAAAGATGTCTTTTGCTATGTTAATTGAGGCGACTTCTGAAAATCACTTAAGGATGGGGGTCAGTTGCTAATGGAGGCAATCTAGTGATTAGAGGGTTGGAACTTTCAGTCCCTAGCCCCTGATCTCTGACCTCTGGGGAGGAGAGAGGTGCAGAAGATTGAGTTATGCCACCAATGGCCAATGATTTAATAAACTATGCCTATGCGATGAAGCCTACATGAAATACCAAAAGAATG
The DNA here is from genome assembly GCA_004026545.1 of Mormoops blainvillei. Lineage (NCBI taxonomy): Eukaryota > Metazoa > Chordata > Mammalia > Chiroptera > Mormoopidae > Mormoops > Mormoops blainvillei. The sequence continues at coordinate 41,718 of PVJD01009679.1, forward strand.
AGGTTTGGAGAGCTTTTGGGTTGGTGAACACATAGAGGTGCTGAGAGAATGGCACAACTAGAGAGGACGCTTTGCACCATTTCCCGTTTCTTGCTCTATGCATCTCTTCCATATGGCTGTTTCTGAATTATATTTTTTCACATGCAAAAAGAAAAAAAATCCAGTGACATAGTAAGTAAGATGTCTCTGAGTTCTGTGAGCTGTTCTAGCAAATTAATGCAACAAAGGAAAGGGTCATGGGAACCTCTAATTTATAGCCAGTTGGTCAGAAGCCCAGGTTATAACCTGGATTTGGGATGGCATCTGAATTGGGAGGTGGGGGCAGTCTTGTAGGACTGAACCCTTTTACTTGTGAAATCTAATGCAATTTCCCAGTAGATGTGTCAGATTGAGTTAAATTCTTGGGTACCCTGCTGGTGTGTGACAAATGCTTTGTGGTGCATGTGGGTGGGAACCCGTCCCCCTCATGTTGGAATTGGTACCAGAACCCTTTCAGTGCATGCTCTAATAATATATCCTAGTCATTTCTTTTAGAAATAAACATATAAGGCAAGTTAGTTAATATAATAAATTTGGGAGAAATTATATCTGGGTAAAAATAGTCTTTGATGTGGGAGAAGCTTCTAAAAAAAACAGAAAAAATGCTGGCTGCCATTTGATCATACAGTCAAATATTGATAATAGATACTGTGGTTCTGTAACTGAAAGCAGATGCAGCTGCCTGTCACTCTGAAAACCAATACTCACTCGCGAGACAGGTGCTGATGTAAAGGAAAGTGGTTTATTTGCAAATAGATGCTGGCCATCTGGAAGATGGGGGACTCATGTCTCAAAGCCCATCTCCACATCTCAGTGGAGGTAGAGATTTTTATAAGGAGGGAATGGGGAACAGACAAAGAGATCAAGGGAGGGGATTGAAAAGTTCTCTATGTGAGGACTAGCACAGTCCATTCCAATAAGACAAGTGATGGTCCAGTGTGCGTCATCCTGGTTTAGTCATCCTCACTTCACATCATCCTTGCTTCATGTCATCTTGGCTCCACGGTTGAAGGTCAGCAAATCTTCCAGAGCTGGGATGCTTGAAGGTCTGGGTATGTATCTTTTGAAGTTAGTTCCTAGGATTCTTATACAAACATGCTGTTCATCTATAAACTACTACGTATTAGAGTCAGTACTTACAGAAACAATGTCAAAAGAATGGTAGGGTAGGTTACAATTTCCCATTATGATTTTCCACGGTTACAGTTCCAATAGAAGATAAATATAAAGACAATTCGTATTTGGATTGGCATTTACTTAATGTAAATAAAGGACTCAGTTACTCGCAATCCTTTAACTTCTTGAGCTCAAAAAACTGAAGAAGAAAAAGAAGAAAGAGGAGGGGGAGGGGAAAAGGAGGAGAAGAGAAAGAAAGGAAGAAGGAAAGATGGAAGGAAGGAAAAAGCAAAAGAGAGGTCTTTACCTGCTATATGACATTAGTTTAGTAGTGCAGTTTCTACTTAACATATAATCTACTCATAGATAAACAGAAGGAAATTATATACATTATTTAGCACACTGGGAGATTTGAATATAAGCTCTTAAAAAAATCTAGTATATTGGGGGGTGGGTAGGGCAGGGGAGAGTAATGGGGCAAAAATGGGGACAACTGTAATTGAACAGCAATTAAAAAGAAAATCTAGTATGTGTCCAGGACAAAGGCAAAGTTTAAACCACACTGGGCCAAAATTAGTATAATTTTTAGGGGGAAAGTAGAAATAGGCCATTAATTTGTTGTAATTATCAGATGTTTCAAAGCCCCTTTAATTCAAAACATTGATGATTTAAATAAAGAAAGAAAGCAAATAGTGAGCATTGATAGTTATTTAAATACATAATTGAACATCCATCTCAACAGAGTTTGAGTTTCTGTATTTTTTAGCAGGTCAATTAGAGTTAAATACAAATAATAATCCATGTGATTTAGTCTCCTAAATACTATAGGCTACAAAATGTATAATTTGAATACACTGCTACTTCTGAAGTTTTAAAAGGTTTATTAACATTTTATATTACTCACTGTGAACTGCAGTCACAGACCTATTATTTATATGGGACAAAGTCCTTAAAGTGATTCACATTCAGAGCGGCTGCTTTAAGATGGCACTAAATACAACATTCTAATGCTCTGTCATTAATACTTTAGGAACATTGCCTATAACATCTGAGCTTTACCTCATTAGTCTTTAACCTCACACAGTGAATTTGGTTTTATTTCCAAGTCATCTTCCCTGTGTGGTATAGGACTAAGTTGGGCACTGTTTCTTTCTGTTTTTATTTTAAACTATTACGTATTTCTGATTCAGAATCATCTAGAATTGAAGTTTCTTTGGGAAAACTGCAGTGTTTTCTGGTTGTGTTTTTTTGTTTGTTTGTTTGTTTGTTTCCCCAGCCCACTTGGCAGCAATGAGGGAAATGAATTGTCAACTTTCTAAACAGCATAGCTTAGCCTATTTCTGTGCATGGCTGCCAAAGCTTAGCCTCTGTAGAAGCTGGGTCAGCAAGAGTATCCAGGGGTATCATATGAATTTGCGACAAATACTGTGCGTGGCTTTACTTGAATTCCAGTACGTTCTCTCATTTTGCAGAGACTCAGATCCCTGTCCTTCAAAGCAGTTAGCTCCCAATTCTCTCTCAATTATCTGGGCTCAGACCTAGACCCAAACCAAGCTGGGTTCCAATCCACTAAGCGCTGGGTGTGGTTATTTTGCTCTTTAGATTCCACATATAAGTGAAATAATTGAATGTAAACTGTAATTGAAAAAGAAAATTTAAAAAATAAAGAACCGTATGTGTGCTCTTAGGTAAGTTACTGAGCATCTTAGCCTCAGTTCCATTATCTATAAAATGGAAATAAAACCGACACTTTCTTCATAAGATTACTGTGCTGGTTAAATGTGACAATGCGTATGAGATATTTAGCACCATGCCTGGCATATAGTGAGCACTCAGGGAATATATATTTATTTCCATAACTATGTATTATTAGTGATTTCTTTCCAATTTTCCATTACATGCCCTTTATCACAAATAATGACTCTGTATTCCTTTTACTACAAATGTCTATGGTATTATGTGCTTGGTTTGCAGGTTAGCAAATATAAATTAATTGGTATAGGTTGTCAATACTTTTGCCAATATAATACTCAAAAAACGCATTCAAATCCAAAAGACATTGGATGTTGGATTATCTACCTCCCCCTTTCAATTAGTTAGTCACTGCTTCTTTCCCACTACTATGGTGAATTGATAGTTAACCATATTTTCTCCTGATATTTAGACAAATCTGAACTAGGGAGAGAGGATCTAAATTGTTGCCACAGTCCTGTCCCCATCCTGACAAGGCTTCACAGATTCCAAGGACACAGACAACCCAGCAAACATGTACCCCCAGCAAAGATGAGGGAGAAAGGAGACAGAGGCTAATATTAGGGAAAGTACCGACTGTGGTAAGATGCCTTTTGGGGCGGGTGCCTAAGACACAAACACACTTCTCTTAGCTCTTGACCAGCCCAAACCAGATGAATGGGCACAGATAGTAGCTAAATGTCCTATACTTGCTGACACATGCCTATGGCTAACTGGATCAAGGTGGACACTGACCTCAACTGGACCAATAAAAAAGACAAATCAATCCATTGGGGAATTTCTAACTGGAGCCACCAGAGTTAAATGTCTTTCTTGGTCACCTCAATTAAGGAAATGCAAACTTTCGCACTGTGGAGCAGCCCTCAGCTGCCTGGTATACAGAAAAGCAAAGGAAGCCCTCCAAAAAGGGAAGAATAAAGAGGATTAGAAAGAAGATATTGTGCAGGGATCTGAGAGAATGCCAGCCCTTGTGCCTCCGTTTGCAAGGTGCCCAGTTCCATTTCCTGCCTTCAAGGGGACCAGCTGCACATCTCGCCCTGGTTTAGTAGAGCAGTCCCAAGTCCTTACGATAATTTCCCCCATTTTTGCCTAAACCGATTTAACTAAGTTTCTGTTTGGTATGACCAAATTAAATAAACAAATCAATTATTCTTGCCATTTTTCTTTGCCCCACTAATTCATAAAACTGACTGCTTCTTTTGGGAATTTCCATTTTTCAGTCCCAGTAAAAATAAATTATTCTTTATGCCCCACAGAAAATAATGCCATGGTTGTTATTTAAAAGCTGAACAAAAAAAAAGTTTGAATGTATTTGTTTGTGTCTTATTTATGTGTGGGGAGGGTGTTATGATAGCCACAGCAGGGAAGGGTGTACAAAATAACACAAAATGCATTTAAATCATTTTCTTATTCTGTAAGTTTGGGGAAAAATATACAACCAAAGAAAAGAACATAGATACACTGCAAGCCCACAGGAGTTTTAAAATGTGCCATCACATATGTTTCTACTGACTCTCACAATGACGCTGGGAAGGAGGCCTGTGAGACCCGTGAGGCATGAAAAGGCAAGAGTCCACATCAAGTAATTCATTTGTCTCCCCCATTTTCTTGTTGTTTTATTTTCTCTTTGTTTTCCAAATTCAATATTGCGCTGCTCCCATGGGATATTCCATGGTCCAATAAATTTGAGAAATGCTAAATACACAGTCCTTCTCTTGGAGAATTACAATGTACATCCATATTATATATAGTCTATAAAGAAATGCATTCAACTTCATTAACCCAGTGTTTGATCAATATATTTTCCAAAGAATCATTGTGAAGCATTATTAAACTTGTGTTTCTAAAGGAGCTATTAATAAATTGAAAAATCAATGGTTAGTCAATTAAAAATTAGAAAATGTTGAATAATACACTGTCTATTTTCTCCATGTTTGGCTGATACTTTTGAATATATTATCTTTTCTTGTTTAAAAAATACTAAAATACATTAAGGTATAAAGAGATAAAAATCAGCTAAAATCCCATGGTCCTGGGACAACCACAATCAACATTTCATTGTTCATACTATCACATATCTCTTTCCATAGCTACGTGCAGTTACAGATGGTTTTGCATAAATCAGAGATCATCACAGGATGATTCCTCATGACAATCCCAACCTTGTCTCCTTTTTCTCTAACACTGCCAGCAGCAACACATACCCCTAGATAACTGAAGTTTTAAAAATTCGATGTGGAGTTTTTGACGATTAGATAGATGAGAGAAAAAAAAAGAGGGAAAGGTGGTTTCATGGTATTTTGTTATGATAATGGGAATATAACATGTACATCACTCTACATCATTCTTTTCTCTGTGAAAATTCTTCCAAGTTGAATGGTATAAAAATTTTAAAAGAAATAATTTTGGCTCAAATCATTGAATATTCTGGTGAAAAACTCTAACTTCAGGTTTGGCTGGTTATAGAGGCTTAATGATTTAAGAAAAGAATCTAGAATGATCCTTTTAGTGTCCAAAGGGGAGAACCTCAGCCAGTATCTAAATTCAGGTTGATTGGAAGCCAGACCTCGCTGCAGTAGGTTTAAAGTATGCAGATATATATAGTCCTGTGAGGTCACAAGTGTAGGACCCGCGGGCCACCAGCGCCAGACGATCTAGGTATGAGTCCTGGCGATGGTTGAAAAAAGCGGGTCCGAGACTATACAAGGTCCTTCCTGGGAAACGCGGGCCCAGCTGGACGGAGGCAGAGGGAGAGGGCCAAGATGGCAGGCGCTCCCCACGTTCCCTGAGGGCACGTCGTAGGCGCCCAGGTGTGCCCCAAACCAGAAGCCTGAACCTCAGGCTGAAGCTCCTGAACAAGCAAATACGCTTCTTCCACAGAAAGACCAGGGTTGTGTCTCAGTCGGCTGTCTGCGCGGTGCCCTGAAGGTGAAGGCTGTCAAGAACCGGCTCTTCCATCATTCCAATCCCGTGGGATCCGAGAGCGCAGCCCCTCCAGGGATGCCGGAGCTCTGGAGCCTCAGAGGGAGGGCGGAAGATGGCCCCGGGCCTCTGGCGGTCTCTGGAAATGTTCACAGTCAGCCCTTAGGTGTGACGTTAATTAGAAGCCTGCCCCCCAGGTTGCAGCTATGATGATAAATTTGCAGGCTTTTTTTCACGGGAAGGTAGAGCTCCAGGGTCTGTGGCCTCTTACTGTGCCCCGCGAATGGTAACCATTGAAGAACCCTTTCTCCTTTGGTTACAGTTGTGTGGGACCCAGGAGTGTAAGCCCCCTCGGCCACCAGAGTCAGGTGATGTAGAAGTGTGCCGTCTTGGCGGCCGCGAACACTGAGCCCCAGACGTGTGCAAAAGCTCCCCTCGAGGCCCGATGGGCGTTCTGGAGCGGCAGCCGCGGAGAAGGGAGAAGGCGCCCTCCAGCGTCCGCCCTGCGGAGCAGCCCAGCAGGCCCCGGAATCTGTGTCAAATCAGATGCCTGTCGCTCAGGCGGCGTTGGAAACACCCCAAGGACCCTCTCCCACACCGTCAGTCGCTCCTTTATCTGCCGCTTCCGCTGGTCCCTGAGCTGCCCCTGGACCCTGGAGCGGGTGAGTCGGCACTCGCGAGCCCTTTGAGCGCGTTTCTCCGATCGGTATACTCGCGTGGGTCTCGTGGACACGAGCCTCGTTGGATTTCAGAGCTAGGTGTTTGAGGGCTCAGCTCACAGGTGCAAGTCTTAAACACTGGGGTGCCAGTGTTGGGTTCAAATCCTTCACTCCTCAAGAGAAGTGCTGGGTTTTGAGTTCCCTCCCAACTGTTAGTCTCCGCGCAGGGGTGGAGTTTATAGTGAAATCGTGTCCCAGTCTCTCCCACCCACCTGGATGTGGGCCTTCGCTCATTCGCTGGATGAAGGGTTCACTCAGCCAGTTTTTAGTTTATTTTTTCAGAGAAAATGGTTCCATATGCAGCTGTAGAGTCAGAGTGTTCAGGGGAGGAGGTAAGTTCAGGATCCACTATCTGCATCTTGGACGAAAACCTCATCTCCACGAGATCTTACAACTACAGGGCGGGTACATCTAATTAACTCAACGTTTATTTCTTAATTCCAAATTCTTGGCACAGAGGACCGGATTGGGATAACTTGGGTCAAGTATGCATTTCTGGCATACTTCAGCTGCACCCGAAAGGGGCAGCTGGCCTGTTATCAGAGGGAAGCCTGAGAAAGAGGAGGCGGCTCCAGCTGATCTGTTGGGCATCTTACCTGGAGTAAAACTTAACAGTCATCAGGCTTCATTCAGAGGCATCGTGGTTAAGGTTGCTGGTATTGAAGGCGACTACCTAAATTTGAGGACTAGGTTCATCACCCATTAGCTATGTGACTCAGATTATCGCATCTGCACATGGGGATAATGATAATATCAGTGCTGAATATGGTTCCTGTAAACAATTAAGATACTAACAGAGCTAAAATCTAAGATTCATACTTGATGCACAGTAAGCACTGAATAAATATTAAATGTTATTAAAAGCACAAAATAAACACAAGTTTTGTGGCCAAAGTAGCAGTTTCAGATAAGGACTCCAATGAAATGTACAGTGAGAGAGAGATGCACAAATAGATCATCCAGAATTCAGGTCTTACTAATCAGAACAGGGACTGGAAACTAAAGTTGAGGTTGAGGCAAAGTTCCTTGGTCCCCGTGTTTATGAGCCCTCTGCCGCTGCTCCTTTTTGCCTGTGAGAGACCTACCTCAGCTCCCAGTGGACTTGTTCTATCCGTAACTCCTCTGCTAAGCTACTGAGGCTGTCACTTGATCGACCTTATGTGGAGTGAGAGCTTGTTCCACTGCAAAGTGGTGAGTGGGCGAAGCCCAACATGGTGTATCCTCATTAAGGCAGGAGCAGAGGCAAGAAGGCCAATTATGGCAGCTGGGAGCCCCAGTGCAGGTGCTGCCGTCAGGGGCTGCCAGCCACCCTTGCCTCGGGGCACCAGATAATAACCAGAATCAGCCCTTGGAAGGCCAGGCAGGCTCAGCTTCTGCCTCACGGTGCATGGACATGAAAGGCAATACCTTTCAGAGCAGCAAAAATGTCCTAAAAGCAGCAGGGAGATGGAGTATTTAACAGGTATGTTCTCCTGGTAGGCGGGCATCAAGGAAAATGGTCACTGGTTACCCATTAAATGTTACCAAGACATTGAGACAGAGACAGCACAAGGGGCCAAAGCAAAACTCAAACACTGTTTCACAGCCAGAAGGAGTGGGTGGGTTTTAACACAATAAAGTCCACTAACTCATGAGAATATCTGTATTCTGAAGTTAACAGTTATGAGATGAGATTACAATGAAAGTCAGGAGGAGTTTAAGTTCACAGATGTTATTCTTAATATTGGTGAAAGTTAGGGAAAGCCGGGCTCTACTTTCACATAATCTGTGGTCCTACCTCCCCCAGGACATTGATAATAACCTCTAATGCTCACAGTGTGGTTTGAAAAGGACTTTCCATGAGTTGTGTTCCAATGTATAACTTTTCTTTTGAAAATCAGCCCACATAGAAGAAGTCAACATGATCACGTAAATAAAGTATTGAGAACAGTGACTGGCATATAGTGAACATTCAAAACACTGGCTATTTCTCTCTCTTCTCTCCTGGAATAAGAGCTCCTCATTTATTTATTTATATTTATATTTATATTTATATTTATATTTATATTTATATTTGTATTTATTTGACGTCCTTGTATATAGGGTATGTGCCAGGCAGTCTTCCAAGTGCTTTATGTATAACTCGTGTAATCCTTATAACAAACAAATCTATAAGGTAGGGTCAGTTTTAAACCCTGCTTTAAAGTAGGGAAACTGAGCAATAAAGAAGTTAAGTAGCTACTAAATGGTGAAGCCAGGATTTGAGGCAAAAAAAGAAAAAATTTTAAAAGCATGCTTTTAGCCACCAATAGTGGCCCTCTGTTCTTTGGAGACAGAGAGGAAATACATTTATCTCTGTTTTTTCGAGGCCAGGGCCGTTCCTGACCCATAGGAGGAGTTTAGTTTATGCCTGTTGAACATCAGGAAGAGCAAGCACACTTTGGCATACACCTTCACCGTATTCATTAACGGAATTTAGATTCTCGCTTAAGAGCTCAGAAGAGAAAAAGCTTAATGGAAAAGGTAGCTTCTTGCTTGCCTGCTCCACCAATCCAAGTGGAGACTACAGAGCAAGTGTAATCATAAAAATGTGTAGAGTTTCTGTTCCATTTCCTAGGCACAGAACCAGATCATCATGTGGAATCATCTTGTCTAATCCCCAGGCTGCTCCCAGCTCCCCATTTGTTCTCGTCCCTGTTCCTGCCGTGGTGGGACGGAACACGTCTTCTGTTGCGATGCTGTCTTTCCACGGGTCTTTGGGTTGCCAGGGAGTGATTCACCTTTAGGTGCAGCTGGGTGTAGGACTCAGATGGTGTCATTGGTATTTGGCTACCCTTCCATCTACCTGTTTCAATTTTGGCCACATCCCAGGTTTTCCCTCAAGATAGTTAAAAGGCTACATCAGCTTCATATTTTGTACTTTCTCAGTGCTATAGTCCACAAGAAAGACAGACCGTCTCAGAATTCTAGCCAGTTTTGTTATGATATATAGATTTTGTTGGGCTATATGCCATCTATGAACAAATCAACTAATAACCAACCGCTTTTAATCTGACCTCTTTGGGATCGTAGGATCAAATTAGCAATAATAATACCATACAATTTTTATCTGAAATGTAAGTGTTACAGCAATTTAAAATGTCCATACATGGATTTTAGTTCTACTTTGGAACTTTAAGTTCTTGTTTAGTCATTCAGAGAACACAGCAACTTGAAAAGCAAAAAAAATCCTATATGACCTGAACAAGTAATTTTACTTCAATGGGTTATTTCCTCATTTTAGATGAATCAAGAATTTGATTTAGGTCGCTGAAGTTTCTCCAAATAGCAAAGGGCTATGATTATGCATTTCCAGGTACAACCTTGGTATAGAAACCCAGAACTACCATAGTAGAAGCTAAAAGGATTTAGAGTTGCAAATTTGGGGACTATTCTCAACTTTCTTTGGATAGGAGATATGAGTAAAATAGATGGAAATTTCTAGAGATATGGATGCGAATGGAGATAAAAAGTTGTGTCCTACATGTAGATTCCTGTCATTAATATATTCAACATTTCCATAGTGTTTTTCACTCATGGCCCAGTTAACAGTCTGCCTGCTATAAGCAGCGTAGTTAGGCTGTTACATGAATTGTACTGAAGGACAGTCAATGTCTGATTCATCTTTGAACTCCCAGTGTCTAGAATGGGGCCTTGCACATAGATGTCCAATACAGCCAATGTTTCAAGGAGAATGGTTTTATTATGTAACTTGAAAGAGCTAATTGTTTGTAGGCAGATTCTCAGTTGTTCTCTGGAGGTAACCCAGCCTTGCCACGGCTATTTTTGCAGGGATTCCTGGGATCCCTACTAGGTACCAAGAGGGCTGTTATTTAAATCTACTAAAAATACCCTCAGAAGAAGTCACCAAAATTAGGTCAGCTTGATATTGAAAAGTATCAGGAAGTGGCGACAAATTTAAGTATGTGTACCATTTGTATGAATATCAAAAGCATCATTATCAGAAAATCAAAAAACAAAGTACCAGGGGCTTTCTTCTCTTTCAGAATTAACCTTCCATAAATAATTCTTCTGTTTGTGGCCATTTAATTGAAGCCAGGGGATAACTTCTCTGAGACTAATTTCAGTTTTTCTCCTTCTTGAAATGAGATATTTGAGAAGCAATATCACTTACAATTCGAATCACAACAAAAAAGGCACAACTAGAATTTTTCCAAGATTAAATTATGAATGTTCCAAACATAGAGCAAAGTTGAGAGAATTTCAGTAACATAAAAATACCTCCCATCTACATTCTACCATTAATATTTTACTACACTGTTTTCTACTTGTCTATCCATCTGTACCTCTTCCTATCCATGCATCAATCCTTCTCATGTTTAAACATTTCAAAGTCATTTGCAAACATCAGTAGCCTTTTCACAAACATTTCAGCATGCATATCACTTACTAGAAAATTGTAGGATGGTATATTGACCACCCCATAGATTAAGTATAGTGAGATAGTAGTTCTCCAAAGGGTAGGTTATTGTGAAAAGACATACCTCATGTATCCATTACCAAAACCTGAACCACAGTTTTCTTTTTTTTTAAATATATTTTACTGATTATGCTATTACGGTTGTCTCATTTTTTTCTCCCCTTTATTCCCCTTCACCCTCACTCCCCCTCCTACCAGCATTTCACCACTTAGTTCATGTCCATGGGTTGTACATGTAAGTTCTTTGGCTTCTCCATTTCCTATACTGTTCTTAACCTCCCCCTGTCTATTTTGCACCTACCATTTATGCTTCTTATTCCCTGTACCTTTTCACCCATTCTCCCCCTCCTCCTCCCCACTGATAACCCTCCATGTGATCTTCATTTCTGTGATTCTGTTCCTGGTCTAGCAATTACTTAGTTTGTTTTTGTTTTTATTTTTTTAGGTTTAGTTGTTGATAGTTGTGAGTTTATTGTCATTTTACTGTTCATATTTTTGATCATTTTCTTTTTCTTAGATTAGTCCCTTTAATATTTCATGTAATAAGGGTTTGGTGATGATGAACTCCTTTAACTTTATCTGGGAAGCACTTTATCTGCCCTTCCATTCTAAATGATAGCTTTGCCATATAGAGTATTCTTGGATGTAGGTCCTTGTCTCTCATGACTTTGAATACTTCTTTCCAGCCCCTTCTTGCCTATAAGGTTTCTTCAAGAAATCAGCTGATAGTCTTATGGGAACTCCTTTGTAGATAACTCCTTTTCTCTTGCTGCTTTTAAGATTCTCTCCTTATCTTTAATCTTGGGTAATGTCATTATGATGTACCTTGGTGTGTGCTTCCTTGGGTCCAACTTCTTTGGGACTCTGAGCTTCCTGGACTTCCTGCAAGTCTATTTCCTTTGCCAGATTGGGGAAGTTCTCCTTCATTATTTTTTCAAATAAGTTTTCAATTTCTTGCTCTTTCTCTTCTCCTTCGGGTACCCCTATGATTCAGATATTGGAGCATTTAAAGTTGTGCCAGAGGCTCCTCAGCCTCTCCTCATTGTTTTGAATTCTTGTTTCTTCATTCTGTTCTGGTGGAATGTTTATTTCTTCTTTTGCCCCAAATCTTTGATTTGAGTCCAGTTTCCTTCCATTCACGGTTGGTTCTCTGCATATTTTTCTTTCTTTCACTTCACATAGCTTTCACTTTTTCCTCCATTTTGTGGCCATACTCCACCAGTTCTGTGAGCATCCAGATTACCAATGTTTCGAACTCTGTATCTGTCAAGTTGTCTATCTCTTCATCACTTAGTTCTATTTTTAGAGCTTTGATCTGTTCTTTCGTTTGGGCCATATTGTTGTTGTGGTTTGTTTGTTTTTTAATTTTATTTTTTTGTCTCTGAGCACCTATTATGCTGTGAGAGGCGGAGCCTTAGGTGTTCACCGGGGTGGGGCAACCCACATCACTGCCTTGTGGAACTGCATGTGGGGAAGGTGTCTGAGAGGGAACAATGCCACTCGTTTGACTCTTGGCCGGCTCTCAGTCACTTCCCCTGCTACCCACAAGCAAATTCGCCTCTTCTGGTGCTGTTTCTGGGTGGGAGGGTTTGTGTATGTTCTAGGACCCTGTGGGCCTCTCAAACAAACTCTCCTGTGAAAGTGGCAGTTTCTCCCACTGTCACAACCCCCACTGGTTTTTACTGGTAGAGGTTTTGAGGCTTTCCTTTCCCACACCAGAACCCTCGGTTGCAAGGTCTCTCTCGCTCCCCAGTTGTTCCTCCTGGTTTATCCGCACACAAATGTGGGACCACCCGTTTTACAGCCACTGCCTTTCCTGCCCCAGTCCCCCAGCCTCAGGCTTGCCGCACGTCCTCTCCACCCCTGCTGCCCATCACCACCCCTCCTACCAGTCTGGATGAATGTTTCTCCTTTAACTCCTTGGTTGTTGGACTTCCATGCAGTTTAATTTTATGGCAGTTCTGGTTATTTTTTGTTTTTAAATTTGTTGTTGTCCTCCTTTTGGTTGTGCGAGGAGACAAAGTGTATGTACCTATGCCTCCATCTTGGTCAGAAATCCACAATTTTCTGATTTTGTATCTTCTTTGCTAACACTGAGGCTTGCCATCTTGGGAGTGCTTGACTAGTTGCATGGATCACAAGTACTCTTTGTAATAATAAGACATAGAACTTATGTAAACAGAAGGAAAAGCTGTCATGTAAAATATGTAATTTGTCTGGTTCTTGGGCCGTGGGTATAATTTCAACACTGACACACCTATAACAGTGCTCTGCCCAAAGGACATGCTTGATTAATGAATTTTCAAATCCATCGTAATATTTTTATGCATTCTTCCCATACTCAATATTGATCTAACATGACTATCCTGAGTTAGTGTAAACCCCTTCCCCACATTAGTCACATGCTTTCGTCCTCTGGTTCTCATTGCTGGTATCTTAATTATTGGGTGCACATCTAGCAGAGTATAATGTGTGCAATCTGATAAATTTTCCTTCCTGCCCTATTATGTTTAGGGGTTGCAGTTTTTAAGTAAAGGAGAGAGTGTCAGTATTAGGAGTCTAGCTAGTTGCTTCAAAAATCAGTATCTATGCAACAGAGGTTGGATAGGCAGTGCTTGGGCTGGCTTGCGATCTTTTAAGTGATGATGTGTATGCCTGTGCCTTGACTGCCACCATTACGATTTGTAATTTGCTTTTAGTTCTAACAATCTTGGAAGAAATCCATCCAGAAAATGCCATGTTAACCAATTTTCCCAACTACTGAGCAATACATTGTTACTTCAGTTAAGTCTTGGTTTCTCTACCTGTGTGCAATGAATTACATGTAAGCTCAGTGAGAGCAGGGCCTGAGGTTGTTTTTGCCTGTGATCGGCTGCTCTGCAACTAGCAAAAGGCCTGGTACATAGCAGACATTTTGTAAATATTTTTTAATGAATGCATCTTAAACTATTATTTACTCTAGCTACAAAGTCATTTTGAAAAACACAAATATAACAGCATATTTAATCTTATTATTAATATTAATAATAGTTAAAGGTAAATATTATATTTTAAATATAATAGCAGGCATAACAACAAAACATGAAATCAAAACCTACAAAGCGTATAGTGTAGGCAGCATGTTAATTTCCTGGGGTTACTATAACAAATTGCCACAGATTTGATGATTTAAAAAAACAGTAAAAAAACAGTAATGTATTCTCTCACAGTTCTGGAGGCCTGAAGTTCAACATCTAGGTGTTGGCAGGACTGTACTCTCTCCACAGGCAATAGGGGGACAATTCTCCTGCCTTTATCTGGTCTTCTGTGTGTCTCTGTCTCCTCTTGTCTCAAATCTCCCTCTGCTTTTCTCTTAAAAAGACAGATGTCTTTGTATTTAAGGCCCACCCAGATAATAAGCCTCAGAATATCCATCATGATTTTTGAGCTCAACATCCTTAACTCATCTGCAAAGACTTTTCCCCTCCCCCTCAAATAAAGTCACATTCACAGGAGTTAGGAGGTGGGCAAAACTTTTTGTGGACCTCTCAGCCCACTACTCACTCAATATTTTGTTAAGCACTCACAATACTTACCATGTGGAATAATGCAATTTAAGAGTATATTGTGCAGCAAAGTTTTTAAATTAACATACTGCATTTAAGGAGCTATTGAGAAATATAACCAATGTAATTTTAACCCAAACAGCAATTTTCCTTTTGTAATAGCTTAGCTCTATCTACTGTATCCAGAACTCAAATTACCCAGAAATGTAGCCAACTGTTGCCATAAAGAAAATTCATTATTTACCACCAACAAAATTAAATTAAAACTACTATAGATATTAAAACTACAATTCTAATTAGAGAAGTACTTTTTGGGGCATTTCCTCTCTGAAGCTGGAATTCTCAGTAACTCTTCAAAAATTTTTGTATCCAAGGTTGTTGTCCACGAAGCTGAAATTAGTACAGTGATGAGCTATAGGAGCTAAAGTAAAAATCATGTATCTAATAGTTTTTATTTATATTCCCCCCTATAATTGAAAGCATCAAATGAAATATATGGATTGAATGCTTCTTCAGTAATTTAGTGGCAGTTGAACTTGGCACATTTTTGAAAAATTGTTTGTAATCAATAACTTGAATTCAGTTAATTTACTTTCAGAGTTTTCTTCTCCTCTGCCATTTTCTGAGCTTCCCTTAGGTTAATGGCTCTATAGAAACCTAACACAATTTTTTGTGTGGCTAGTCAAGAAGACCAGTGATGTAATATGAATTACATTTAATTCATCAAAAACAAAAAATCCATCATGATTT
Organism: Mormoops blainvillei; assembly: GCA_004026545.1. Classification (NCBI taxonomy): domain Eukaryota; kingdom Metazoa; phylum Chordata; class Mammalia; order Chiroptera; family Mormoopidae; genus Mormoops; species Mormoops blainvillei. The sequence continues at coordinate 57,020 of PVJD01009679.1, forward strand.
TTCAGCTATATAATAGCAACTAACTGGGTTTTCATTTTATTTGGTGGATATTGTCCCCAAATTGGTGCCATAGATTGACTGTCTTAGTTTCCCATGCCATTCTAAACTCTTGTCTTTTTTTCTGATCCATCATTGGTATTTTAGTTGCCATCAACTAAAAACTGAACTTGGTAGGACTTTGATATGTGAAGATGGCGGTAAGGTTTTTTCGGTACAGTAAACAGTATAAGACAAGACAGAAACCAAAGATATTCAAGAGAGCTAGGCAGAGGAGACCACAGTTAGAGGAAGACCCACTGGTTGTTCCACAACAGGATGCAAAGAGAAATGGGTGGGACATAGGTGGGGAGGAGAAGGCATGTATAACTGGGGTGGGGGAGTAAGTGAGAAGACTGATGAAAATATCTAGCATGAATGCTCAACCCTTCCATCAACAGGCACCAAATGGTTGAAATAAATGTCCATCTCTTCCTAATTAATAGAGCAGTCCACTGTGAAGGAGCTATCTGTTGGCATCCTACTGAGTCCAGACCACTTTTGTATTGGTTACAAGCATATAGTTATAAATGGAGATGACAGCTAGCAAGGAAATGAACATAGTCCCACAAACAATAACAAAGGTACTTGAGTTAGACTGGAGATGAGAGAAGGCTTCACTGAAGAAGTTACTCAAGACTTGAGATGCAAAGAATGTAAAGAATTTACTAGTGAAAGAGGAGAATAGGGAAAGTGGGTGAAAGAGAAGAGCCATATGGTGGATTCAGCATGTGCAAAAGATTAGTAAGAAGTGTTAGTATAGCCAAGAAGCTGAAGATGGCCAGTGCAGCTTGATATTAGAAGGTAAGGAGAAAAGCGGCAGGGCATGAGGCTAGGGAGTAGAGAGAAGCCACCGCCTACCTCTATCTTTAAGCCTTGAGAAGGTTGCACAGTTGGATGTGCATCCCTTCAGTGAGTGGTGAGACAGAACAAGTTGAAGGAACAGTACTATTCATTCGATCCAACTCTTTATGTACACATTTTCCTTTCTTAGAACCTTTATGATGACACATAACCCATAGTATTTTTTTTCACTTACTTCATTTACCTTAATCTGTTTGGTGTTATAGTTCCTTGTATGCTTGCCTAATCCCCTTCATTAGACTGTAAGCTACTGGCCTACCACTCTTATAATAAATATTCTCTGAGCTCAAAGCAAAGGCATGGCGAGTACCAGCTTATCCATGGATTACCAGCAGGTCACCAGGTTCACTGGGCCTGGTGTCAGTTTAAACTCCTATTAAAGTATGTGGAATACAGTTCCAGTCCCTGGAGTTTCCATCTTCATATACGATGTCTCAGCATTTTTCACAGTCCTTGTTCTTATTTTTATGTCATCTTTTGTATTTTATGAGATTATCTCATGTATCCAATATCCAGACTTCATATATTCACTCCTTCATTTATTCATTTGTATTCATATATGCATTTATTACAAATATATACCACATTTGGTACTAGAAAGTAGTTAAGCACCATTTGTGGGAATAAATGAATAGTTCTTTAATCAATATGAGCATATTATTCAAACTTTCTGGATATCGGTTTTCTGAGAGTGGTGCTACTCATATCTAACTTACAGATTTCCTGTGACAGTTTAATGATTTCAACCTCATGGGGCACCCTATTTGTAATATAGAAGTTCTGACTCCATGCTCTCAACTCTTATTTCTGTGACTGCTTTGGTAATGATGGTGGTGGTGGTGGTGACAGAGGTGGTATGGGAATGTCTTTACCAGTTATAGAATCGATGCCCTATGTACTTTAATTACTCTGGGTATTAACATGGTTATTCCATCATTAGTAAAGAGTGTGACATTTCAGGTATTCTGAATCCCATGCTTATTTAAGTAAAATCATGAATAACAATAATTGCCACCGTTTATTGAGTGCTACTCAAGGCTGAATTTTAGTTAGTACTTTACATACAGATATAGATAGATAGATAGATAGATAGATAGATAGATAGATAGATACACATATATGTATATAGATGTATATATATCTGTATATCTGTTCCATGCAGAGCAAGTATTTTTAGTCTCATTTTATACTTGAGAAAAGTTAGGCTAAGATAGCAATCTGCCAAAGGCACATTGCTAATAAACTATGGGATTTATATCTGGCTCCATTAGGAAAAACTGGAACAATGATTTTTGTGTATGTGTGTGATTCCTTTAAGCCACTTCAGGAAGCTCCCTCCACATCAAATGTGGAGAGAGCTACTTTTTCTCCCGTGTCAGTGTACAGCCTATTGCAGCACTGCCATGTTGTATTTTTATCTTCTGTTTACTTATTTATTTTTTTCAACATTCTGATTCTTCCTTAAAGACAAGGAAGATGGGATTTGCATACATGCCATCTTCTGTTGAGCACAGGGTCAATACACATTGAATAAATGAGTGAGTGATTTAAAAAATGGCTAATATCCACTTACTCTTTTATATACTTATTTCAGGGTACCTTGAAATGCTAATCTAGTTGTTTAGTTCAATGACTTAGAAATTGTTAGAAGAATGTTAGGAATGGAAAGCAGGTAGCTGTAGTCTTGGCCTAAACTTCAGGAGAGCCTGTGTCTAATCCTGGATCATCTTCCTAAGTACTTATAATTCCAGATAAATTTTTCAGCATCGCAGTTTTCTCATCTGCAAACTAAAACCATAGAACTAGATTACCTCAAAAAAAATCCTCCTCATTTTGACATTTTGTGACTCTGGAATTAAAGCGGTTCTTCCTTCCTCCCTACACACACAGAACACTAGTCCTCCCGGCCAACCATGCAGGTAGGTGGGAACCGTGTGACTAGCTGTAAGGAGCAAAGGCGAAGGCGACACGTAAGGAAACTAATCATTCTCTCTTCCCCTGCCCCGGCAATCAGAAACAGTGCCTACAGACAGCAAGGCAATGAGATAGAAGCACACTGCCTGTCCCATTGCTTGGGAGGCAGCTGCCCTGAAGAGAATCTCCATTAGGAGGAAAAAAGGTCAGGGTCAGGACTGGCCCTCCAATGCCCAATAATCGTATTGAGAAGTGTGGGTATGAGAGAGCAAAAAATTAAAGATTTAAGATTTTCTTGAACAAATACTATGTGTGGTCACTGGCACATACTAGAAGTAGATATTTGAAAAGTTTACAAGTTTTGTTAGATCATTTTGTTGCACAAGAAACATGAGCCTTAAGTTTAAAAAAAAAAAAAAAAGCCTGTGGCTTAACATGACACTTTAAATGGTCTTCGGTCTACCAGTTCTTATGGGATGAGAAAGCTGTGTG